>CAJNYU010003734.1:0-300630 GCA_905331475.1 Rotaria socialis
ATGGATGGTGAGCGCATATGTTTGTAGATGATGCTGTATGGCTGTTCTTTAATGAGCATGCATACAGAAAACTCACAGTCACATCTTCACTCTCAAAATAACTGATGGTTTTTTTACTTGTTAATGGTGGGCAGAGTTGCTCATTGTAAGTCGGCACTGGATAACAAACAGGCGAGCTCTGACATCGAGGATGATGAACACATCTATGATTAGGTTCATAACAAAGGCTATTGTGGTCACACATAGCTAGTTTGAAACAGTCTGCCAAGAATTCATAGCTACAGATGCCAACGTTAATAGTGCCTGGAATATGCAAACAGACACAAGCAGCATTTGTTGAACATTTAGCATATTGAGCAATTCCATGGCATATTTGAGATTTGACTTGAACAAGCAATACACTAAATAGAGAAAAAAAGAATAAATCTGTAAAACTTTAAAGAAAGATTTCTCGGTGTTCAGTCCGTAGAAAAAGAATAGAACTACCTGCATAGAATGAGCAAGAAACAGGAGATTGTTTTTGTAGACATCGTTTTTGTTAAAATGAAATGCAACAGCGACAGCGCACACATCTTTATATATGATGAATAGTTAATCTTTCACACATTCGCCGAAAGTGAAAAACACGACTTAATCCTTCTATAGTTAGAAATTCGATATCGTTCCGATACTTTCGTCACAATTTAACATTGCTCTGGAAATTAATCCTGACAGTAGGAAAAGAACCCAATTAAAAAAAATGATTGAAACAGCTCGTTTCAGAATGTGTGCGTGTGGAGGACTGAATGTAATTCCCACCTACTGGGCCTTGTCCCAGTTGACTTAGATATTTTAGACACAACATTGGATTTTAATATTCTAAAATACATGTTTTTCCGAAACAAAATTATTTCTATAACATTGGTGACATGCCATTTCAATTGGGCACAATGAACCATAAGATTATAAACGATATAAAAATATGATGATTGTGCATTAGTAAATAGACTTTGAAATTGGTTTTCAATTTAGCATGACATAATCGTTGCCAATACAACTAATCACTTCGAAAGTACGAATGATAAGACAGGTGCAAGTTACAATTGTTTTTGTCTCAATAGTTTATTTTTATGGCCTTTACCTATGTTTTTCATCAAGATATCACTCGAAGAAAAAGCTGGCAGCAAGAGTTACAATCTGATGAAGGGTAACCTGAGGGAAAAGTGTACCATTGTATTATAGTGGGAAATTACATTAAACAAAGCGACATGGAAAACTAGGGTGTGGGTGAGAATATATATATCTTTATGTAGCNGGCCTTTACCTATGTTTTTCATCAAGATATCACACGAAGAAAAAACTGACAGCAATAGTTACAATCTGATGAAGGGTAACCTGAGGGAAAGTGTACCATTGTAGGGTGTGGGTGTGGATGTGAGTGAGAATATATATATATCTTTATGTAGCTTGTATGGATTTATCTGATCATCATTGAAGTATTTAGTTATTTTTGAGAAAACAGCTGTTTTTTTTTCGTAAAAAAATTATAATCGAATATGGCCACAAAAGTGATACTTATCTGGTTACTCGTCATCAGCATCAGTAATATGACCATGCACTTGTTATCATCGAAATCTCACGAGAAAGTCATCCATCACTTATTGTATATTTCGACATCATTAAAAAGAGGCTAATTCGAACTATTTAGAATTATTAGTGCATAGTTCAACAATCAATTAAACCAAAAATCATTTATGTTGGACAAAGAGAAATAATCGTATCATCATTTTATTGCTATGGGATCTCCTTACACAAAGGATAGCTATTGAAAATTCTTCGCAGGTTTCCATCAACCTACTAGAACAACACCTTTCGATTAAATTAAAGAATTGTCAAATATTTTTTTTTCTAATCATATATCAGATGTGAAAATGATGGTGGAACATTGAGATGTGATATTAAAATTCGATTTTTTTGTTCAACGAAGCAGTTTCGAATAAATTCTTTTTATATGCGAAACGAGATAAATGTTTTTAACATGAATAAGCATTTTGTATAATTTGAAATTGTACACGTCTAAATAAAGTAAAACTTTCTTTTATATCGATCATATGAATCTTGAGAAAAATCATTCTATCTATTTTTTGCTACTGCGATTTTTAAATTTTCAATGAATCATAATTCAACATATAATGTGCAGAATATGTCTTAGTAATATTGTTTGAAATGAAAACAAGATTGGATTTTTTTCTTCAATTCTATTGAAATGAAAAAAAGATTAAATCAACGACCTACAAGCTCATTACTTTGTTGTAATATGATGTAAAACATCCATTGCACCAGATATCAATGTTAGTTTCGAAAATATATGACTTTACTACTTTGTCGAACATAATTCAAAATATAAATCAGATGTGTGTTCTATATTCTAGATCACTTGTGATCCGACAAATCTTTCTTAACTATATTTAAATTCATCTTAAATTGAATGAATGCTTACTTATCAAGTAATGAAGCTATGTGTAGACTTCGATCAAAAAGTAGGCATACTAATGCATGAGTTAAGTTTCAAACAATTTCAAGAAACATTATTGTCATTTGTTCAAGTGCTGATTTATGAACACTTGCACCTATTTTATTACGATCAGTGAATATACTATGAACAAGGAGAAAATTTTCAATCTAAAACTAAAATTATAGAAACAAAGAAATTCTATCATAGATCAAGTAATTTGTCGACAGGATAAAATTCATCAAGTAGTCTTATACTATATGAGTATTTGCTTGCAGATAAACAACACATTGACGATAACCTGCTGTTCGAACACTAAATAAAAATACATTGATCAATGGATAATGTTTTGGATTCAACAAAAGTTATTTTTCTACTTTTAATTGTCGTAAAAGTATTGCAATATTCATTTGATACTTATAATTTTGATTGAAGAAGAAGATGAAGAAGAACAGCTAATCGACAATAATTCGAAACTTTAGAAAAATATAATTAAATAAATTCTATAGAAACAAAAAATTACCTCCTCAGACCATTCTATTGTATGTAAAAAGGTTGAAAAAAAACTATAGATTGTTCAACTTTGAAATGTATCATTGATTGTTAATTGTTGTTTAATTAATCAATGTATAATCGACAGAATAATATGCAAACTAAAACATACAGAAAATTAACTTTAAGAAAATTCCATGTTTTCATATCATACATTCATTGTTGCATAGAGTTATGTTTGCCAAATAGATCTAATGTTTCGATAATAAACCATAACAGAAATCCAATATATCAAATGGTGATGGTTGATCAACTTGTGGAGATTCGTCGTATTTTAAAGACCTAGAAAATATGAATTGTATAGCAAAGCAAAATGATTCAACATTACCATTTGATGTTGCTGAATTGATTGATGAAACATATCGAGTACTTGTTCATGTATTATTAAAATCATAAAGAATTCGTTCCTTTAGAGCATTTAAATTTGAAAGATTTCAAAATAAAATGATGATTTTTCGATCTATTGCCATTATAGATAAATCGAAATTTAAACAGGCGAATGATGAAATCATTTGCTTCATCATTAAATGTCATTTTTGGAATGAGACGAAAGTGGACCGAACTCGACGGCACTGCAGTGTCGAGACGATCTGTGGCACAGGTCCGAGTGAACCCGGGTGATCCTGGCTGATGTCCAAAAATCCGCTTGAAAGAGCCTGGCTCCAATGGGGCCAACGCCGGCTTTCAAACCGACGAGAACAGATACTACATTTTGATCTTAGCCGAAAAGGCCGAGAAGCGATAACCACATTGACGACCAGAAAATCACGAAATTGCGGCTGCAATGACACATTGCTCACTCCAAGGCTCGCACAGAACAGGAAAAAAATGAAACGCGTAACTCGGTTTCGATTGAGAATGTAACTGGAGAAAAGGAGTATATTTAATGCGATGCGAAGCGATGATCTCAAGAACGAATTTCGCTTGATGCTCGTTGAAACGATTTTACTAAAATTAAGATCTTTATATGCTACAAATTTTGTCCGATCTCTCCCGTCAAATTTGGCGTGGACAAAGTAGAATGTGGATCATATTTTTCACTTAGTCGATTTCATGCAGTCAGACTTGGCGTGGATTTAACCATGATTAAAAAGTTGACGATTAAATTCATAAGCTTTATTAAACATTGAAAATTCCTTAGCCTAAAAATCAATAAATGTTTAATAGCCAATCATTTAAATAAAAGGCCGCATATGTTTACTTATTGATGCTGAATTGTATGAATGTAAACATCGTTGCTGTTACAATGAGACAAAATACTGGTGGTTACACTATCTAACTTCAAGGCTTTTCTCGGTTGTCAAGTTTTCGTGGAAATGGATAATGCAATCAGATAAAAACCTTCGTATTGCTTACTGTTTATAAATGATCAACATTTTCATTCTCAAATTCGCATCCTTAGTTTTTTTTTCTATAACGAAAATTTGAATAAAAAGATTCAGCAGAGTTTGATTCGAACGCAAACTTAAATAATTGTATATTTTAGAAAAAAACAAAGGAATGAAACTTGCTGGAAGTGATCTAAATTGAAAAATCAAATATATCTCTACTCATAGATTGAAATCAATGGAGTGTTGAAATACAATCATGAAAAAGATGCATCTACCTTTTTAAAATATGAAATACTTTCAGATTTGTTCATTAATACCCTAGGACTATCACATAAAAAGGCGAAGCAAAACGTATGTAGTTCATGTTACTAATCGTCATACTAATTCAAAGATATTGATATTTTACCCATGTTCTTCTTATTATGCAAGTAGAGAAGCTATAATCCAACTGAATTTTAATAAACATGTTTGTTAAAATATGATTCTCTAATTCTAAGTACATTTTTTTCTGTTTTGATGGCATATTGATTTTATTCAGTTCTTATATGATAAATTAGAGTTACAGTTTATTACTTAAAATTATGTGTTACCCAAATATAATTTAATTCATACATCATAGAAAAAGTATCGAGTGACTTTACGAATATTGTGTCTGGTGAGATTCACTGCATACTTTGAAACGAAGACTAGTTGTTGCACTTTAAATTGACTGTGGAATGCAATTACTTTTTGAAGTATAGGATATTTTACCGTTTCTATCTATTTCCAATGCTAGAAATTCTAAAATAAGTATGACGCAAGATGGTGATGCTCTACGAATTAGCAAGTTGTTACTTTGAACGACTGAGTTTCGAGATCAGAAATGCTTCGATCTAAATGAAGAATGTTCTCCTATTTGTTTGTGAATAAATTTCAAATTATTATCTAGGATCAAAGAATCTAACATATTTATTGTTTGGTAAATTTCTTGCACTTGCTAACTCTAATTTATGTATCATTACAACAATTATTTGTTGATAAGTATCATTACAACAATTATTTGTTGATAAGTATCATTTACATAATATTCTGGGAATTGAACTCGACAAACTTAAACAGATTCGCTTATTTAAGTTGATTATATTCATTTTTTTATTTTTTTTATTTAACGAGTTCTTTCAGTAAACAAAGTAAAGGTATTTTTGTCTGTGTTGGTCATGTCCTATCATTGAATTTTTCTCCACAAAATTTATCGATTGGATGATAATGTGAAACTTTACGCTGCTTCTACAATAATAATTCATCAGATGTATTCACATTTTAATTAAATTAGATATTATTAAGCATGCCTTTTTTCGTTTTACTTCGAAAGTACGATCAGACGTTATCTTTAGGAAAGAAAACAAATTACTTTTTGAGTATAAAATAATTTGATACCACTGGTTTTGTTCAAGACATTCTGTAAATTCTATTATATCCCGTGGTGAAAAATAAATGTTACATTAACGATGTTTACATGAAAATTAACAAAGTTGCCTTCGACCTAAACATATAGAATTTCATGAAACAAACCGCTCAATTTTATTAACTAAAAAAAGAAGTAGAAAGATGGTATTTATTTTATCATAAATATCAGTAGTGACTAACAATTGAGTTAAGTTGAGCACCTCATGATTCATTGATCGTTTCGTAGTGTAGACTAAGAAAAAATACAATTGGAAAAGGTAAAACAATTTCAAATGTTTTGCCCGCAGTAATAATAAAAATAGTTAATCAATGAAAAGTTTCATCAATATCATCTTCTTGCATAAATATAAATTTTATGTATTCGTTTGCGAGAGTTAGAGTCATTTTTGATTCAAAAAAATGAAGTTCAGTCAAACTATGAAAACATCGGATTAGATACAATATAAAATACAAGAACTGATATTTTCATTATGTTCTGATTTTTCGAATAGTACAGTCGTGAATTAGAAACTACTATATTTTGTAAGAAGCTAAGCTAGTAGCACTTCACCCAGTCAAAAGTAATAATAAATACAAAATCAACAGAATCGATTCCTATTGAATAGATTAGAATTAAATGAAAAAGTTTTGTAAAGCCGAAAAAACCAGTTTAAAATCTGAGCAAACGACTGTTATTATGTCGACTATTTCATAGTAGCCGTGAAGTTAGTTTGTCTTGTAAATAAATATTGATTTAAAGTAACTGATTTTGATCATCTGTCATATGCTCATTGACGTGTTGATTCCGATCATGACGATTCATGTTTGTTGAAAATAACATAAAACATATAGGACATTTTTCATTAGAATTATCATCCTTGTTTAGTTTGTTATTTGAAGTGAAATCACTGTGGGTTGGTTGTTTATCTTCTTCTTTATCTTGCATCTCAAATGTGTGTCGATTACTAAAAACAATATTAAAAGTATTATAACAAGGCAATGTTACAATGCGCAGACACACTTTATTTGATTTGAATTCGAAGTTGTTGAGT
This sequence comes from Rotaria socialis, assembly GCA_905331475.1. Classification (NCBI taxonomy): domain Eukaryota; kingdom Metazoa; phylum Rotifera; class Eurotatoria; order Philodinida; family Philodinidae; genus Rotaria; species Rotaria socialis. The sequence continues at coordinate 6,852 of CAJNYU010003734.1, forward strand.
TATGTGATAAACTCGCTTTAGAATCATCTTTATTTTCTGTTTTCTTAGCTTCATTCTTGGCAAGCCGTCGTCGACGTCTGTGATCGTTTCGTGCATTCAGATCCATCTTTTCTAATCGTTGCATTTCTTCTTGATCTTCTATGGTGACCACTTGTGGATACTCCACTTCACGTTGAACAAATTGCAATATTGCAACTTGAAACTTTAACGATTGACATGCATCGCCTAACTCTTTAAAAAGTTCTCCATGTTGTGCATGATGGTACGTATTGGCTATTTCAACGGTTTCTTTGTATTTTTCATCAAAAACGGGTCTTAGACGATCGTATTCATTGATAATAAGAACTTTTTGTTTTTCCGCGTGCTTTTCGATTCGTTCATTCCAATCATGATGCCATTGATTTATACTATCAATAGATTTTTGTCGTTCAGTATTCAAAATTTTCCAATGTTGATAGAATATTTTATCAATTTTATTTACATAAGCATTGGCATTTGGTAACCAAGAGCAAGGTGGAGTGATGAAAGTGCTCGTCATGTTGTGAAAAATCTGATAAAAATTGTTTTCGTAAGTATAATCTCAAATAAACCTATTCGACTTTTTGTAATTACAATAAATGCATTGCTAGTCAGAAACGTTGTTCTTCAGTTATTTATTCATATAGCAAGAGAAATTTACTTGAATGAATAAGAGAAAGTTGGAAAAAAATGCACTCTATCAAAATATTTGTTGACAAGCAAACACGTTATAAGAGCAGACATGAAAATTATCGGTACGCTTTTTTTTACCTGTAGTCATTGTAAAACAAGTTTTCTTTTCTCTAACTGGCAGATGGCAAACAGTACCTTGAGTGTTTGTTTTTGAGCATATAGAAAATTTTCATCGAGACAAAACACAAACACAAAAATGAAAATCATGAAAAAAGAATCTGAACAATTGTCAATTTCACCTTTCACGGAATTAAAGATCACCAATACTTTATGTTAGAGTAAATTTTGCATGGAAAACAAATCGGATACCTGAAAACATGAAGCTCAATATTCGTCCACATAAATAAATATGCATACATTGAATAACAAGATAGCATTAGCAAAGTTTCTTTTTCACGACAACAATCTTCACATGTATAGAAAAAAAATCCATTATACTTCTGGTAATTACACAAAGAAATACCAATAGAGAATTTATCCCTTCAATGATGAAAAAAGTATGCATTTTGATATCAAAACTTGACGAGTTCAGTATTATTACTATCTACCATATGTTGATCGATATGTTCATACCGGCTTTGACGTGTCATATTGGTCGAAAATATCATAAAACATATAGGGCATCTGTTATTTGCATCATCATCATCGTTTGTAGTCGTTGTAACTAACATATTGTTACCGTTCATGGTCGTATCATACGCACTCGAGGATGAAGTCGCCAGTTGTTCTTCACTGGAAAAAGAAAGAATGGCAATCATGACACAGTATGAGATTTGAATGTGTAACTTTACCGTATTCCGTTTGGAATGGATGGAATTGAATTAATAAATGCGCTAGAAGTATTATTTTCATCGCGTTTTCTCATCTGAATATTTTCGTCAGTTGGTCGTCGTTGATGATTTTCGCATTCAAGCGTTGGCGTCATGTTTGCATGGAGCTTATTTCTTTCTGAGTAATTTTCAACTGGTGCCACTTGTGGACGTGGTTGTTGTTGTTGTTCATCAAGAATATATTTTAATTCTGCCACTTGAAACTTCAACAATCGACATGTATCACGCATACCATTGAATACATCTTTCTGTTTTGAGTTATGATAAGCCTTAGCTAGGTTCAAATAATTTTCACGTTCCTGATTGAAAATAATTCGTTGATTATTGTAATGCATATTGAGAATACGAATTTGTGTATCTGCATACATTCCGATTTTGCGAATATTTTCAGAACGCCAACTATTAATCGCGCCAATCGCTTCGTCGGCGTATTTCTTCAATTCTTCCCAATGGCTATAGAATATCTCACGTATTTCATTCTCTTCTTTACTACTCCTATAGCTATGTCGATTTGGCTCATCAAAAATATTGCTCATAATTTACGGAAATCTACAATATGATAAATAGATGTATTAACTATGATTAAGATACGATGTTAGAAGAAATCGGAAATAAATTTAGGTATTTTTCCCACACTAATCATTTTTATTTATCAAATTCTTTGTTTGGATATTTTTACTTCTGAAATAAGCAAAGGAAAGAAAAATCTAACATGAAAAATAAAAAAAACAGAACGTAAAGAAATTTCACTAACATAAACAATGAGTAGACAAGAAAACATTAGGAAGAAAACTTTCATTTCAGTCATTTTTTCGACTAACGTAATTCAAGTACTATCAAGTATATTTGCACATGAAAATGAACATGCAAAATTCAAACGTACGTCCGTAGATTCTCGCTGCCTGAGTAGTCAAGCGCAAGATGATAGGAAAGTAAAACACGAATGTTTCAACCAGTCAAATGACTTTTATCGAAAAGATCAACAGAAAACAAAATCTTTCCTATAGATGCCTCGTTTTCGAGCCATCATGCTTATTAAATAAATGTAGATGAGTAGATTTGTCGAACATCTAAAACTAAATATGAAATGGTTTTCTTCTATGACAGTGATATTTTCAGGTTTTTCAAACATGCGAAAGGAACAATTTGATATGTCTGTGTTTTTCATGACTTAATATTCAATAGATTTTTGGCTGCTTTGTAATAAAAAAACAAACATAAGATGAGTAATTATAAACCACTCCACTGAAGTAACAGTGTAAAGGTGATATTTGTAAATCATTTTCCTAAGAAGTTTCATAAAATTAAAATTCACCTGACTGTTTGAAAATGTTAATTCTGTCAGACTTGCCATCGTCCAAGCACTCATTATAAATGCGTATCTAATGGAAGATAGAACTTGTGCACATGCACAAATATTTTCTAGACACTGTGTTTAGTATACTGTTTCATTTTAGAAAGTTATCACTCAAATCTTCAAAAAGCAAATGGCTAGATGTTGAATGTTTACATAAGCGCTGCTTTATATGATTATCAGCGACCTATCTTCGTCTGCGGATACATTCTAGAGTAGCTGTGACAAATGATTCTGCTTAGTTTTAAAAAAATGCTTGTTGGAAAATTCAAGAACATCCTTTAATCATGGAGGTTTATAAACACACTGGCTATTTTTTACAACAAGATAACAGAATGTCATCGAAGAATAGCATTGTGTTTTTTAGATACAGTTCCTAATATAGATATTAGAAAGAGACTATCCAGATTGTGCACTATTCGATTGCCAAATAATTATTCCGGAACTGTTAGTCCATATCAAATTGCCTGAATCAAGTATTGAGAAACAAAATGGAAGGCCAATACCACCATTATTGATAAAAGGTGTCCATACATAGCCACTAGGAAGCGTATAAACAACAAGATTACGATCTGTTTGTAACGCAAGGTAGCATGTACCGGATGTTGATGTTTGGCTAGCTGTCCAGATTGCTGTCGAAGTGACGTTATCATAGCCATACGCTTTGTATATCCCAAATTGGTTGTTTAACATTCCAGCTGCATAGATTTCGGAGGTAGGTGAATAGATAAAATCATTGTTATACAGTAATGCACTGGCAGTACTAACGCAAATAGATGATGATGGAGCTGGAAAAAAAGAAAAGTTTTGTTAGAGATACGTCATTGAGATTGAAATGTGAAACTCGTTTATCTAAATGAATTTGTTTCAACATTTTATTCAAAAAACTAATGTCGCGCATTCGCTAACAAAGTATATCAACTGCATGGCGTATGTTCTAAATATCGAACAACATATCTTTCGAAAATGATTTAAATTTTTCAACTGTTATTCATCGTTTCGACAATTGTGTTTTGAAGGTGAATTATTCAATCATGATTCATATGCCTCAGTAGGTTTTATTATACATGAATACATCTCTATGTTTCTATTGTCATGTATTCGGAAATTTTCTTGCTATTCCGATAGGTATCTTTCTATGATGGTGGTTGTCATACATTCGATCTGTAACGAGTTACTCAAAAATAGTCCCACAGGAAAATGCCCAATTTAACAAAATCAACGAATATTATTACCTGTGGTAGTTGACGTTGTTACAGTCGTTGTCGTCGTGGTCGTGGAGGTGGTTGATGTTGTGGTTGTCATTGTTGTGGTCGTCGTGGTCGTTGTTGTGGTAGTGGTTGTGGTTGTTATGGCCGTTGTGGCCGTTGTCGTTGTGGATGTTGTTGTTATCGCGCCGCTCTCAGCTGTAATTTATGTTTTCGTCAGTAATTTTATGAAGATAGTTGATATAAATCATATATAATTTAAAAGGGGATTGTGATTTTAAATGTAAACGGTACGTTTAGATTCGGATCAAAGGAGCTGAATAGTATTATTCACATACTTGTGAAAAATATTGATGTCAATGTTTCTGTGTTTGTCGAGATTGCTTGTTCAATAAATTAAATATATTAGATCAACATGAGCAACGATTTCACTGGCGAACGATTATTGTTGGAGAAAAACAACTACAATCTATTAGACATTTTTCCCTTTGTAATATCTACTTCTACTCTTGTTATTATGCAGTCGAGTAGGATGTATGAATTCTAAATTTGGACTAATCGAATCATCATATGTTCGTTAGTTTATCTGGTGCTGATGTATTTATGTATAGCACACAACGATGCTAAATCTGTTTTTTTTTCATCGTCAGTATGCTTTCTGTGAAAAGTATTTAAAAATGAAAATCACCTAGTAGTGGCATTTCATTTTAGTTGTAAATTATTTATCTTGGTCTTGGCACTTACCGATGAGTACTAAACTTGCCACTAATGCTGCAAGCAAAACTGATCCCAAAATGGCACCTATGAGGGCGTAACAACACCATGGTTTCATATAGAATTTGCTATATTTTAACAATTCTAAATCAGTTAATCAAAATTAGATTTAGATAAAAAAAAAGAAATAACTAAATTATTGCGTTTCCTACTTTTCTTTTCTTGATCTTCATTGTTTTTTTGAATACGATTGTCAAATTGAAAGTCATCTCGCGACGACTTATCGGGTAGACTAAATCGTGTATCGGATTCGTCGCTTAGTGGTGTAACTTTATTTTTAATTGAAGTCGACGACAAAAGATCTTGTCGTGATATCCGATACGCCTGCAATCGAATATCGAAATATATCAGAATGTGTATGAGAAAAGTTTCTTTAGAAATTCAACGATACTGTAAACATTTTCTAACTACAGTGATTCAAATTTCAAAATGGATTTTATATCAGTAAGTTAAAATGTTAATGAACTTACGAAACTTATGTTCATCATCACGAGTAACAAGAAACATTAGAACTGACATGCACATCCATCATTGATCGATGGATCATATATGCAGGCAAGGGGGAAAACAATGAGATCAAATATAGAGCGACCTTTAGGCTTCGTTTCTAACACAGTAAAATATGACAAGTTTTTAAAACTATCTATAGACGATTCATTTCTAATTAGAAAACGTATAAGTATGTTACTACTAAATGAAACTTTAAAAAGACTATTGTATAATAGATTTTTTTTGAAGCACTTTAATAGCGATTCGACTGATATCTCGAATGAGTGTGTTTCTGTGTGTATCGAAGCAAACAATTTTTGATTAGACTTTCAGATGAATGTAAGTTTAAAACAGAGCACCTATTTGATTTCCTATTAATTTGATTAAAAAATCAGTAAACTGACTACGAACTAGTAAGATACTAGTTGATGATGTCATTATGTATCCATCAAAACGTAATTTAATAAGTCGTATCCAACAACGTTTCATATTCTATTTCATGACTTCTTCGCTAAACTTAATGTATTGGAATTTTACCAAATAAACTGTAAATTGTACTCTGGTTTACAAATAATTAGCGCCCCTTATTTCGGATTGAATGCATAACATCAGACTTTACCTACATGCGATTAGATTTCAGCAACAATGATCAAAATTAGTTAGTATATGAACATAGTTTTATCCATGTTTCTTATCTTTGAAATAGTTCAATACTGTGTTTTTGAAAGCAGTAGGATTATAATTTTTTAAATAATCTTCACTACATTCATAAACTCAGGCATGACTTTACGGATAGTCTTTTACACAGTCAGGCATGTTGAATTTTATTCAAAAACATCGGTTACCTGACTTGCTCTATTTTGACGGTTTAGTTTTTGACTTGATCTTTTCACATGAACTGATTCCCGTAACATCTTGGTCTGTTCATTTGATGTGCTGTTGAACGATCCATTTTTAAATGATACTGGTTTTATGTCTGATTGACTCACTTCTTGTCTGGCATTTTTAGTGCTATTCAACGGACTTAGATTGCTTTTCTGATGTTTCAATGATGGAGCACTTTTCTTTGATTGGCTCGCTACTTTAATTATTCGTTGCAGTCCGGTCGATGAATGTCTTATTATTTCGACGTGCGAAACTACTTTCTTTCGCTATTTAAATAAAGATGCCTAATCATATAGTTTAGTGCATTTTCATTAGATACATACCCCCATTGACTGTGTATCGATAGGATTTACTATGATTTCGCACTGTTTCAATGCCGTAGTTCACAAATTTTAACTGTGCTCGAGCTCTCCGGCGGAATAAATTTCCTATGTGCGAGTGCAAACTATAATGAAAGTTCGAAATGCATAGATGAAAAAAATAATCAAATAACAAAGAAGCCTCGTTTTTAATAACTTGCTGGAAAGAAAAAGAAAGGCCGATGATCAAATGGAAATATGTTACATTTTCATCCTATGATAGAAATGAGAGAATGATGGATATCCGTCACATCTCAGTAATGAGAGCCATTGATGTAGACGCAATTTTTAATTTGGTGGAACTGAGTGTATATGGATTCAACGACTTCTATGCAAATTCTTCGTATATAGTACCATTAAACAATTCATTTGAACATCAATGCCAATGTGTACCTGCAGAGACTTCAATTTAATTCTTCTTAGAGCTGAACAAATCGTATCGAAAGCATTCCAAATCGACCATAGAAACAAAAGCTATCTGAGTGTGTTGGCTTATCTGTCTAAAATTGTAGAATTAAAACAATGATTAACTTGAAGATGGCATACTTTCGGCAAAGATTAGACACTCATTTATTCCTACTAATCCACACGCGAAAAAAAAGGAAACAGATATTTTGTTTTTCGATTAAATTTTCATCCGAACAAATTGAATTTCTATGGCCAAAGCAATCAAAAATGGGTTTTTTTCTTGTATTCAAACTGAATGCCAATGCAAAGTATTAATTATTTCAAAAAGTTGCATATTTTTCCTCTAGATTAAAATAATTAAATACAATAATACTGACTTGCATCAAGCTTTGTGTAATCCATCGGATCGAGCTGAATTCTTACTTGTTCCACTTTATTTTTCTATGAGTTTGTTTAACGAATCCCAAGCTGTATTTTATCAAAGAACGTACAAAATAATCTGCGTATATAGAAGGGCTGTCATCGAAATACAATCAGAATGAAAGATAACGAGAAGCAAAACTAAATTTAAGTATCTTTCAAACGAGAATATTTATTAGAGTATGTGTCTATGTCTCTCGTTTTGGTTTTTCGTAATACATAAGCAACAAAATCAAAGAATCTTTTCTATGATTACCATGTTGTAATTGATTTTAATGACTCGACAGATGAGATTAAAGTCGAGAAGTATAACAAAGAATATTCACAAGTAACACAATGCCAGCCAGTAGGCTCAAAGGGTGCCATTTTTCTCAAATAATTTCTTCTATTTTATCATCAGCTATAAATACTAAGAAATGCATCTGGTCAAATATTGTTTCTAATACTTGTTCTAGACATTGAATACAAACAAGGGATCTGTACGTGCTTCTTGTTATAAAATCGCATTTTTACATTGAGGTACAAGCGACATATTCTAAACAGGTTCGAGATCTGTTATTTGATCCATATCACATGTACTATCTCACATGACGTCATTGTTGTGAATTTTTCTACGTACTGAATCTTGTCGAAAAAATATGACACGAAACTATACTAGATATGAAACATAATTGAGGATTTTAACAGTAAAAATCACACTTTTCATTGAATTTTTTTGAAGAATAAAGCTTAGCAAATTGTATTCATTACAGAAACGCCAACAAATGATCTAGTCAATCTAGATTACATACCTGTACTATGGAATGTTACAATTTCATCTCACCAGTACATATCATTTAAATATACATGTTTCGAATATACATTCGTCTTTCTGACTAGCTAGCGATCAGTCGCATTTTAGTTTTCCGTATTCTGCACTTAGTGCCCCCGTTCTTTTCTGCTCTTCTTTTTTCTCTATTTTTCTTAAAAACACCTCCTTTTGAGCCTTTTTTCGAGAATTTTTTCTTCCGTGTCTGAGTCAGTGCTCACAGACAGTTTTTAGGTGGTTTTCGGAAATGCCGCCGAAAAGAGGAGGTGGGGTTGCCGGTGGTAAGCAGCGGNAAAAATAATATTTTAAAATTCAAGTTTTAGATTAACATTTTATTGTTCGCCGCTTTTAATCATCTGTACAGTGTTCATTGGTATGTCGAGAACGGTCATCATGTTTCATTTTAATTGGAAATATCATACAACATATTGGACATTTGTTGATCGAATCATCGCTATTTAGAATGTTTTCTGTTGACTTATTGCTATCATTGATTGCTTGACTATCGATATTTGAAGATTCCGGTGTTAATGAATGTGAACTTCATAAAGACGAAGATCATCATAAGAAAAAAATAAAATCACAAAACAAACTTGTGTATTAAAACTTACGCAGTCTCAATTGTAATCGATGATGCCAATTTAATGTGCTGATCTCTACTCTCTCCAGTATGGTCATTTATATCATTAGTGTGTTCAATTATCGGCTTGTTCTGATCATTGTCAGACTTCGTCGTATCAATCTTCTCGAGCTTATTTCTTTCGATTTGTTCGGAAATAGTTATTACTTTAATAGCTTGCAGTGTAGTATTGATAGATTCAAGCTGTGCTACTTGAAATTCTATCGATTGACATGCATTGCGTAGTTCAGTAAATAAAACGACACTTTGGATACCACAATAGGCACGTGTTGTGTCAAGATTTTCTTCACGTTTCACATCAAGACTGATTCGCTGGCGTTCATAATCTTCTGCTAGAACACGTATTTGTTCATTTGCATAATTATTGATCTCATCGAGCAATCTTTGACGCCATGCATTTATTTCGCTAACACCAGCCATTAGACGATCTTTCAGTTTCTCCCAATGATTGTAGAATATCAGTCGAATTTCGTTTTCTGCATTAGTACTATCAGATAACCAACGGCAAGGTTCATTTAAATTGATATTCATAATGTAACAACTATCTATAATATCCCGTGAAATTTATCATTAATCAATGTATAATATGATGGATCACCACCTCTGAGAAATTCCAATCATGTTTTAAAGTTCAATATATTTTTAGTTCATAGTACTTATATTCTTCATTCATAGTTATTTATGAATTTGATGCACAGAAAGAAGAAGAAGAAGAAGAAGAAAAAGGAACTTGAACGGTAAAAATAACTGGAAAGAAATCGATTCTTTTAAATATTGTGTTGCCGAGCAAATAAGTGAAAGAACAGAGAATAGCTACTTCGACAACATTTTTTATTTCTTCATTTAAACATACATACAACAATGGCTAGCAGCAATCATCGAACAACTTTGTCTCCAAGTGAACGACAACGAACTAAAAGTCAATCATCTTATCGATCACAGCGAACAACACCAAATTCTATCATACACGAACAAGATGCTCAACGAGAAAAATCATCTTCACAAATATCACGGCAAAGTACTCGAGAAACAAATCCAGCAAAACGTTCAGAAAGTTCGACAAGTAATCGATCAACTAACATTGCATCTCCTTTATCGAATGCGTCAAGAAAACAAAGATCGAGTTCAAAATCAGCAAAATCACCAACAAATAATCGTAAATCACCGTTGAAAAGAAAAAAGAGACCAATTAGTGTAGTAAGCTTCGAAAGAGGACCATTATCAGAACCAAATGATTCTGAAAAACAAGATTTAAGTTCCCAAGGTCTTTCTATGGTGCCAGCAGAAATCTTTGAACGTAAGCTTATTAATATGTTTAACTATATGACTATGCTGCCTATATTATTTTCTTCTAATTAGTTTCTACTCTACGTCGATTAATACTATCAAATAATAATCTATCAGGTTTACCACCATCGATAAGTTCATTGGTTAATCTTGAATATCTTGACATATCACATAATCCATTACTTGTTAACAATGGTCACAATGATTATTCATGTTTTCCACGTGCATTAGAAAATTTAAAAAAACTTCAAGCATTAATTTTAGCTGAATGCGGATTGAAATATATTCCAGTTGCTGTTTGGAATGCAGTTAGCCTTCAAACACTTGACTTAAGTCGAAATAAAGTTGGTTATATTGTTGGTGATATAGGTAAATTAAATGTTTCGAAAATATTTTTCACAAAAATATAATAAAAGTATAAATATTTCAAACTCTAATTTTGCTAAAATTGTTTTCGAAATCTTAAAACTTCTCGAATATACAAATGTCTATACAAAAACAAAAAAATGTGTATTATTTTCTCCGTTTTTGTTTTTATTAACAGGTAATTTGATTGACATTCGACATTTTCGTTTATCCTATATGAATCTTGATACGCTTCCACCTGAAATTGGTTTTTGTGATAAAATGGAAACACTTGATTTAACAGGAAATCCAATTGATAATTTACCTGAGACCTTAGTTGAATGTCGGCAATTATATGAAGTAAAAATAAATTTCAAAACTTTCTATAAATTACTCGACAGTTATATGTTACAATTAATTAATGAAGGAAAAATTCGTTCGGAACATATACCACAAGTTATATTTGAACTGGAAAATTTACGTGTATTGGATTTAACAAATACAAAAATTAATTCTATTACAAATGAACATTTACTATTAAATCTTACAGAATTGTATGTAACGAATAATTCATTTTTCGATATACCTGAATCAATATGTACAATAGAAAAATTAAAAATACTTGATATGTCATATAATCGTATTCAAATTATACCAGAACATTTGGCTAGTATGCAAGAATTGGAAATAGTGAATATCTCCTATAATAAATTAACTATAGTTTCTAAGATTTTTGCTCGTTTCCGAGCACTAAAAAATTTAACTCTTAGTCATAATCAAATCGATATGATAGAAGAGAATTTTTCAAAAACTAAATCTTTATTATTACTCGATTTATCTTATAATAAGCTCGATCATCTACCTGATGAATTATGTGAACTCGAACAATTAGAAACACTTGATTTACGATACAATAAACTTGAATATCTGCCATCAAATATTCGTCGTATGATTGGATTTAAATCAATGAATACATTTAGTTATGGAATGCAACGTAGTGGACTTCATCTCTTAGGTAATTCAATTACTAATCCACCAAGTTATATATGGAAATCCACAAATATACAAACATTATTTAATTATATTGATTCTAAGGAAAAAAAATTGATAAATAATTTTTATCATCTAAAATTAATTCTAATTGGACCGAAAAATGTTGGCAAAACAAGATTAGCCATAAAACTTGTTAATAATCGGAAAAAAATGTCAAATACACGAACACCTATTGATATGTATGTTTCAATAATTCAACAAAGACCATCAAACAATAGTCAACCACAACAAAAAACAACAAGTGATGGAACATCCTCGATATCTATCGATCAATGGATTGAAAACCGTATATCAACCAGTAACGATCATCATTATAGTCGACAATTAAAAACTAAACGATTACATCCACCCCCACTTAAAACTTACCAATCGATGGAAACAAAAAGGTTGCTTGTATATAAATCAACACTGGTGACAAATAATAATTTTTATTTTACAATAATTGATATAGCAAGTGAACCGAGTTTTGAAATACTTTATCCATTAATATTTGATTCAAATGCTCTCTATATATTACCAGTTAATTTAACTACACTTTTAAATAATTCTGAAACTACCACTAGTTTAGAAAATCCAAATGAGTAAATATAAATGTATATAATAAATTTATACTAATAAAACTTCTATTCTATTTTAAGATATAACGATGAATCAGTAACCATTAATTTTGATCAATTATTGACAAATGATTGGTTATATAATCATATATTTCATTATCTAGAATTAATATCTGATCATTGTCAACAAGTATCCATTGCTATCGTTGGTTTAATTGATAGTACATCGACAGCAACGAATGATCAACAACAACAATTACTTGATGAAATACGATCAAAAGTAAATACATTTTTACTCAATCAAGGAGATCAACGAGAAAACATTAATCTTTGTTCGGATAATTTTATGGAACCAATTCAAATAAATGACGATGGAATAGAATCATCATTGATCGAGCAATTGGAAGCAGTTGCTCTACAATGGAATATTGTGCATCACAAACAAAAACAAGAAGTTATTAAACAACTTTTTACTTTTCTTAAACCTGATGCTTTAATTATTAATTATGATACATGTTTAAACCATTTCGAACAACACAAAGAAAACTTGTTAACTTTATCAGACGACGACAATGATGATGATGATGATGATGATAAAATCGAAAAAAATAAAGAACTTAATGACGAAATAAATTCAATGTCTTTCGATGAATGTTTGGATTATTTAAAATTAATTGGAGAAATTTTTTATTTTGGCCAAAAATCGCACATGAGAATTCTTTTAAAACCTTATCATCTATTAAATGAAATACTATCTAGTACTTTATTTCGTCCGAATATTGATCAATGGTTAAATTATGATAATAATATGGTATTTCGTTTTTCTGGGTATTATCCATCGCAAAACTTATTTGATATTGATCGACAACGTTTATTAACACGTGGTGAATTTTCATGGAACATGTTGAATGTTTTATTTTTCGAGCAAAATACTAATAATATCGGTTTAATTGAACAAAATATATTTGATTATTGTTATTTAATGGAACGATTATATCTTGGTTATTTAAATCAAGCAAATCTAAGTCGTAAGAATAAATGAAGTCATTTATATTCATAATGTTGTTTTTTCTTTCTTTTTTCTTTCTTCTTCTTGATCGTGAATTTACAACGAGCTGTTTTGTTTGTCCATGGTTAATGAATGAAAATTGTTCGACTATTGACTATATTGGTTATTTTAAAACATTAGAAGTAGAACGTAAATATGAATATCTTCAACGCGAACGAGTAAGACGTATAAAACAGCAACAATTATGGTTTCAAATGGATAATAAAGAAAATATTCAAAATGAAAATTCATCTCAAATGAATCCAATAAGTTTGCTTCAAAAAGAATTCCAGCAAAATATTTCCATTGCAATACCAGATTTACCAGCCATGGATCAAATTCAAATATTGGATTCACAAGTAATCAATCAAGATCCTATTCGAGTAATAAAAATTTTTAATGAAAATTCAAATACTTTACCAAATGGACTATATGAACGTTTGTTAATTTGTTTGCATCCTCTGTTTCATGAACGACTCGATTATTATAATGTAACGTTGGGACGAACTATAGATAAAAATTTGATTAAAACTGAACGATTCGACAAAGAAAATCAGATCTATCTTACGATCAGTAATGGTTTACTTGAACGTATAAAAAATATTCTCATTCAAAACCTTTTCTCATACTATTCTACTAAACAACTCCGAATAGAAACATGAAAATAAACAAAACGTGACTTTCATTCTTTTTTTTATTAAATTTGTTTTTGATTTGTATGTAAAAATAAAACAAAAACAAAAACAACAATAAACAAAAATATTTGCTGAATGAACAAGACAAACAAAACATAATTTTTAAATAAGTAGCAATATTATAAACAAACGAAATCAATGGTTAAGTCCTATAGACATCTATATATATATATACATATAATGAATGCATACATTTATTGACTTTTAATATTAAAATAGAAGAAAAATACATGACTAATCAATCACTAGAAGGTGATGAAGTTGTCGGAACATTATTCTTTTTATCTGTTGTAGATTTTCCTTTATAATTTTCTTCACTATCATCATCTTCCAGTAGCTGTTGATCAATATATTCCCGTACTCGTCGTTCATAATCTCGACGATGATTTTGATAGAGCGTAGCTGCTTCAGAATTAGCTGGTGATGCTGGATTAGGATCGGTTAACAATGAACGAATAGAAACAAGTAATGTTGACACATCTAAACTAGCACTCCAACGATGTTGTAATATATCAAGACAAATCGATCCATCCATATCTATTATAAATCAATACATATGCATATATATATATATATATATATATATGTACATAGAAATGTTTATTTTGTTGATGAAATCTTACAAATATTTGGATGAAAGATTTTTGTAATAAATTTAACTTCAGGTGCACAATTTGGATAATCTTGCGGAAACTTCAGTGATAAAGCAAAACTTCCATCTTCAAAAATACTATCTTCTGGTCCATCTAATATCGCGTTCCAATAGAATATATTATCTGAACTAATGGGTGCTGCATTTATTCCTTCAACTGGATGCTGTGTTAAATCACGTAAATCACGCATAAGACGACGTTGAGCTGTAATTGTCGATGTTGTTGCCGCTGGTAAATTCGATGATGAATCTGGTGAACTCATAGTTTTTCAGTGAAAATAAAACGATTTGGTAAAAAAATAATCTCTAGAAAAAAGACGATAGACATAGCAGTATTTAATCAATAATCGTACATTAAAAGATTCGCAAAGAAACGAATTACGTATCAATGAACTGGCGCAAAAGAAAAAAAAATATTATATTTTGTATAATTTTGTGGCCATTTTACATGAGAGTTGCGAAGTTTTTAAGTGCACTGGAAATTTACATATAAATAGTATAGTGATTGGCACAGCATCTAGAAATATTTGGTGTAAAAAAAAAACATGTGTATTTTCAATGACCAATCTATGAATAAAGATGGCGTTTGAGTTGAAACTTTTTTATTTTCATAGATAGTAAAGAACCAATAAGAAAGAGGGAATAATTGAGAGTGATAAATCAAAATAGCAGAAGTAAGACTGACTAACAGCATTGAATAAGAATAAATAAATTTATTTATATACTTGTAGTGTTATAAGAAAAAGAACTGGAACACTCGAGAAGATTTTTCTAAAATTTATTTTTCAACCAAGAAAAAGTCTGTTGGTATTTCGGGAAACAAACAAAGACAAACTATTTTGAATGAACTGAAAACCTTTTGTCAAAAATAGTTGATGCCATCTTTAGAAAAATTGTAAGAAAGATTGTTTAATCTCTTTTCTTTAAGAGATTAGAGATTTTTTAGATATGATTATTTTTTATTTTTTAAATATCGGTGGTAGAATTCTGAGAAAATGAATCGAAGATAAAAATTTCTTTAATGATGATAACTAATAATTTATTTTCAGCATTTAAGAATCATAAGAGAATAGTTCTGACGTCTTCTCATACAAGTTCATCGTCGATACGAATCTTTTCAAGAGATACCTAATAATGGGATATTTACTATTTGATTACTTACAATATGAATAATTTTGCAACTAAATTTTAATAGAAACTTTTCTCTCATCAATCAAAATCAAAATATGAATTACTCATGTAGACAAAATCGGTAGCCACAATCATTGAAAATGTAGAAATCGTATATTTTAACGTCTTAAAATAATCAATCGAATTGTTCATTCTTAAAAAATCGTCACACGTGATAATCAATAAAAGAATGGAATTTTAGTATCTTACTTTCATGAAGTATTTCGCTCCATTTTTACGATGTTGAATATTCTTACACGAAATTATAATGTTAGAATGCATGCTTCTCATTAGTAGCGGACTGATTGACAGTGTAAACACATGGTTAAACATTCAAATTTTTAAATTAGATAACGTATTTGAAGCATAAGTAAAAATTCCAAATCTGAAAATTCTGTGAAAGATGTTTTCTGTGAATTTACATAAACTTACAAGGTGAAAGTTATTGTTTTATTGATATGATTTTTCTAGTTTTAATTACGAAAAAACTGGTAAAACTAAGCAACCTCTTTCGAAATTTCATAGTATAGACTTTGACTAACAAACATATTGGATACAATTCTTTAATTTCAAAATGTATCAATATTTTGATAACGATAAAGATATGTTTTCGTCTTTTAGGCATGCAGAAAGACGACTCAGGTGATAGGTTTTTTGGTCACGGTTACATTTCCTACTGTTCATCCATACTTATGTAAAACTTTCCGAGAGGAACAAATCGATAAGTATTTAGTGAAGGATTATGCGGCGCGAAAAATTCTATTTCTCATATCGCAGATAAAAGAGTCTGGCAATCGTAATCAGTGTTATAAATTATCCAACAAATTAATCATCAGTACCAATACCAATGATGATTGCAATAGAAAGTAGTTCATTCTGAAGTTATTGAAACATAGATTTATCAATTGAAATAAAGAAAATCTAATGAAAGTTTTACAAAATATTTATTTATTGTCAGTCGCTGTGAAAATTTGTCTGAGATAAAATTTCAGTGTTCCTCATTACTGAATTGAATTACATTGCATCCTGTCATAACACATTTAGGAGGTACGATAGATAATGCTACTGCTTTTTTGCTAGGTATTATATATTAGCTTCCAGGTCTTATACGAGCACTTCGAGTGCTGTTTTCGTGCACTTGGATCTTATTTTCGGGCGACATCTGATTGTTTATTTTTCAAACTAAAAATTAGTCGTTCTTTAATGTTTATTGTAAATGCAACCGTAAGTTCATGATTCATTCATTCGTACGTATATGCAACGCATACGATTGATCCCAAGCACTGTAACGAATCTGATTGGTTAGAAGTTCTCGATATACTGATCGTATTCGAATACACAAAATACCCGAATTCAATTTCAATATCAAGAATTTTGAATGATTTTGTCTCGGTTTTTTTTTGTAGATGGCATCAACTATTCTTGCTATTGTTGAATATGGTGCTCAAAAGCAACGAATGTCACTTGATCCTCATAGTTCATATCAGGATATATGCAATCAAATTTATTCACTTTTTAAGCTTGATCCTATCAATTCAAAGTATAGTCTTCAACGACAAGATTCTCTTAAATTCGGATCATTTATTAATATTGATGAACGAACATTTCAAAACGAATTGAAACAGTATGCTATAAAGAATAAGCAAAATCCTGTTTTACGCCTTCGACTTACACCAGCTATTTCGAAAAATACGGTGAATAAAACAAGAATACGCAATTTATTTCATATAAAAATTAACTTTTATGTTTTTAAACATGTAGTCAAAGCCAGTAAATGGAGTTCTCAACGGTGAAAAGGCCTGGTCAACATCATCATCACAATGCCAACATGATGAAAGTGATCGTGCTAGTACTAATTCAGCGGCAACAATTGATATTAAACAATTGATTAGAAAATGTTTAACAAATTTGAAAGGTAAAAAAGTGATGCGATACTTTTTTAGTTTAAAACCATGGTGAACTCGATGTATACAGATAGAAGTATAGTGAATACAGTTTTTAGGCCATTCTATCCTAGCAATCATAATGCACTAACAGAACTATGACCTCTGCCAACAACGAGAGAGCATTAAAAAAAGATGAAATATTATTTTTGATTTTACTTATTCTTAAGATTGGAGACGACATATCAAAGTTACCGCATTGATTGTAAGATTCTTTGGATAGCTTGTCATTGTTTCAGTTTCTTTTTAAAAATCGTCAAACGATTGAATATAAACCATTGGTTTTAATTAATAGAAACGACAGAAAATATTCAACTACTTGATCGTTATTTTCATCCAGTAAGGTTACTGCTAGTTTTATTTTAATATTATGATTATTCGTCTATCTGTTATCTAGGAAGATTACATTGATGATGAGTGCCAATTAACAAATAAGTCGTCCACAAACATACAACAAGCAGCATTACCAGTAAATACTTCGATGAATCGCGAAATATTACAAGCAGCATCTATATCTGAATCTCGTATAACGACATCCAACATTATCGATGAACTTATACCTGGTCTTAATCATTTGATGAGTACACAACAAACATTATTATCAGCATCATCATTAATTACTACTGATAAACCTGTTGAATCATCGCCAATACCTCCACAAACAACAGTCAACTATCACACACAAGCACCAGTTAATAACCAAATACTAACATCAGTACCAAATAGTACAAATGTACAAACACGTTCTTCAAATAAGTCTTTTAGCAATCGACTCGGTGTGATGATTCAACCGAATCAAACACAAAATTCAGTTGTTCAAGAACCAAAATCAGTATCGCCATGCCATCAATATATACCACAAAAAACGAAATCCCCATGCATTGTCAAACAATCGATAGTTATGTCGCATGAAAAACATCAAAATGAAATATCTTCCCATACGATCGTTCCACCACCACCACCACAGCCACCAAAACTCAAATGTAAATTTCTTTATATTGATATTTATATTTTACTTTGTATTAATTTGAAAAGATAAAATTGAATTAAAGCAATATGAATTTGGTGCGGCTCTTGAAGGCATCGTGTCGGTTGCATCAAATGCTTCTTATTTCTTTTTACAATTGATCGATGAAAGGAAAGATGAATTCGATCATTTATCAAAAAGTTTACAGTATGTCACTAACATTTTCTTCCTCTCTCTCTCTCTATTATATATGTATATTTATCTATTCTTTTTTTTTTATAATCAATAGCGAATACTATTCCAATCTTGATAAAAATTCTAATTATCGTCCATCGCCCGGTGATTATTGTGTTGCTATGTACACTGAAGATGCCCGATGGTATCGAGCTCGTATAATACGTTATATTTCAGGTTTGTTGTTTTATTTAATTTCTTATTTCGATAAAAAATGTCTATGATTATATTTAGATCAAACATGTGAAGTATTCTATGTTGACTATGGTAATATGGAAGAATTACCGATTGAGTTTTTGCATGAAATTTTACCTGATTTTGTTCGACTACCTGCACGTTCTATTGCATGTACCATTACGGAAGTAAAGGAAAATAATGTCAAATATGATGAAAAATAAAAGTTTGGTTATCTTCTTTAAAATTAGATATTACCACCGATTGGCCAAGAAGGTTGGACAAAACGTGCGACATTTGCATTTGCTTCACGTTGTAGTAATGAACGTGTTCAAGCAACAGTTGTGGAGTCAACAAATATGAAATGGCCAATGCATTTAGTTCAACTTCGAGTATCCAAAACACAAGAGGTACGCGTAAAGAAAAATATTTTCAACTTGATGTTTCTTTTTTGTTTTTGATAACATGCTTTTTGATAACTGCCGCAGAAAATTTTCATGAATAGATAAAACAGAATATTTTGTAAATTGGATTAACTTGCTGTAGCGTTTCTTTTATGAAAAGAAACACTCTAGATAGCTAAGGTTACGTATTTCTCGCATCACACGAAATTCTAATGAATTAAAGATATCCGAAAAAGATTTCCTATACTTAGTTTTTCGATCCAAAAATATTGGATTTTTCACGGTAAGCTATTACTGAATACTATGAGTCCTTCTTCTAACGAACACTAGGCTCAACGTTTTTCGAATTTCAAGTTCAAATCTAACAAAAAGAGATTTGATTTAATAGCAATATAACTTGATATAAATACTCTAAATCTTTTGATTTGCTTTTCTTCACGAATACTTGCATCTTAACATAGGAACATGCATAAGCTCTAAAAATATGAACGAGTTCTTGTTTTGCTGTATTGAGAAATCATTTAGATCTATATAATACAAATACCATTGGCTGTTATTTAATCAAGCAAGTAGAGAACTGCGGTAATTATAATGTATTTCTGCTTTGATAGGATATTGGAACATCACTTGAAACTTGTAAACTAGCTCGACATGTATCGAACCATGAAATATGCGATTTTTGGTCGAATAAAATTCGTCTCGAACAATACATATTATACAATTTACCAGAACCAAATCCAGATCGATTTCCATTCATTGAGCAAGGTACATCTTCTTATTTCCATTATATGACTACTAATCCAAGTAATTTTTCATCATCAACTATTATTAATATCTTCGATGAAAAATTCCATAGCAATATTGATAAAGTTAGCAAAGATTTGGCATTTGTACATCGAAATTGAATTCTATATATGTTCTTTTTTTTTGTTTCTTATTTACTATTAGTCCTATATTGTTGCAGCCAAATCGTGCATTCTTCTTTTTCTCTTTGTTTCTCTCTCTATATATAGTATGTTGCTGAATCAGATATTTTTTTATTTTCTCTTCCTTATTGTCAAACTAACTTTACATATCAGTCAACCCTATGAAGGCTATTGTTTCTGTTTCTTTTTTGTTTATTTTTTTTGTTTGTTCATATATAGTATAAACACTTGTATTGATTTGAGATTTAGTCTAGAGAACAGATAAAAAGTCAAATGAAGCAAAAATAAACAAGAAATAATGAATATTCTATCAAATTTTATGTAAGACAAAGAGAAAAAAATTAAAGATATGCAAGATCAACATGGCAATCAATTTATTCCTCTAATTATGTTCATTTTAACATTCTTTTTTTTATTTGTTTTGATTTTAATAGAAAAACATATTTGAAATCAATGTATTGTCTTTCTGTTGTTTTCTTTTTTATTTTAGTACCTGTAAAAAATGAAAAAGAACAACATCCAAATCCATTTCTATCATCATCACTTCAACGAACTCCATCTACTGATCGTTCAACAAAAGAAGAAACAACGCCTGCTTTAGAAGAAGTAAAACCGTTACAAGAAAATAATAATCAAACAACGTCTAGTATTATATCAAATAATGAACCTAATGAAATTGAATTGAATAAACAATCAACACTCGATGTTTCCAAAGAAAAGAAAGAAGAACATGAACAATTCGATGGTACGACGACTCCATCGTCTAGTCTTAATCCAGATGCAACTCCTTTCGTGATTTTTTCGACATCAAAAACCGATACTAATCAATCGACATCTACCGGAAATGAAAGTGATGATGAAATCGATTCAAATGAAACTCCGGCTATGAGTGGTAAATGGCAAAAATAAACGTAATTGAGTGAATCTATTTCTATTTTAAAGATTCATCTGAACGTCCACGCATGCCAATTAAAGAAGAAGTTATTGTCGATACAAATCTAACACCATCAACACCTCTACTTAAATCTTGGTTACCAATAGAAGTAACACATATTGAAACGCCGACACGTTTCTATATTCGTTATATATATGGTCCTAGCTGGAATTTAGGCAATGGATCCACACGTAAGCCATAACTCATCCTATGATATTTATCTTTAATTTTTGCTTTTGTAGCTGAATTAACTAATAAGAAGGAAGAGCCAGAAAAAAATGTTGTATTAAAAGAATTAACACAGGAAATGACGTATATGCAATCCACTTTTTTTCTCTCCTACAATAAACTAATTCATTGATTTTGTTTAGGCTATGTTATAGCAAACATAAACGCATCTGTCCAGGCGATAGCTATGACGAAGGTGAATTAGTTGCTGTTAAATTTCGTTCACAATGGCACCGTGGACGTTTTATACAATATAAACCTAATATTGATTTTGCCCATGTAAGTAGAAATCTTTTCTTTTCGATCTTCTGATAAATACTAATCAAATCTTTTCAAAGATATTCTTTGTTGATTATGGTTATACACGTTCAGTACCTATTTCAATGATTCGACCAATTAATAATCGTTTTGTGGTACAATATAATATAACTATTCATATAGTTTCTATTCTATTCTGTTTCTACTGTAGTTACATGCTGAACAAGCTCATTTAGTTCATTTACATCAACCTGATCAACGGCGAGGTCGAAAAGAATGGGATACAAAAGTTATTGAAGAATTTCAAGAAATGACTAAAGATGGTACAAATTTATATTCAAGG
Organism: Rotaria socialis; assembly: GCA_905331475.1. Classification (NCBI taxonomy): domain Eukaryota; kingdom Metazoa; phylum Rotifera; class Eurotatoria; order Philodinida; family Philodinidae; genus Rotaria; species Rotaria socialis. The sequence continues at coordinate 28,956 of CAJNYU010003734.1, forward strand.
ATTGTCAGTGAAGCAAATACTATTGAACTCATGTCTTATGATCCATTAACAAAAAAATGGTTTTCATTTTATGAACATTTTGTCAAGCATCTAAATCATTGTGATAACATAGAACTGAGCAGCTGAATAGATTTGCCGTTGGTGTTGTTATGTATTAAATGAGTGTTTCGATTGTTCTGTTTCTGTGATGCTGCATTTTCCTTTGTACATAGAAAGACTTTTGTTAGATTTGTTGAGGACTATCTGAACCACAAACTTTGTTGTTTTATCTCAATTGAAATTTGTTTCGTAGAAAAATTATATTGTCTATTCATCCAGAGACGTCTAAAAATAGATATCTGCTAACATCGAATATATCAATTTAAGATAATGGAATCTCAATTAGCTAGACAAAAATTGAAAATATAGAGTAAAGGAAATGTTATACATAAAAATCAAACAAAGAGAAAAGTAACAATATTGTATTTGTAAAATAAAGATGCATTCTATGTAATACAACGGTACGAATGACTTATTCACATTTGAATTTTCTTGTTTCAATTTCTAATATGTACATACAGATATATCTACTATGATACTTTACTACAGATAGCAATCAAACACGATAAGCTTTCTAACATTTGAAGATCTTTTAAGCCATAAGCATAATGCAAGTGTTGCAGAAGTTAAATAAAGCTTGATATTAAAATGAATAATGGTCAATGATTGAAAGAGTCTCTTTTAATGACTTCTCATAAGTGGTTGAATTTAAAATGTAGTTTTAGACCATTCTCGCTTCTCGTTTATCATTATAAAAATAAAAAAAGTGAGACTATTACATCTCTTTACAATGGTTTAATAAAAAAAAACAAAGAAGTCTTTTTTTCAGTTGACGAATGCTATTTACTCAACTTGTTGCTGATCAGAGACGGAAGGGTGAAGGCTTGATGTTGAGAGCCATTGCACTCTAAACCATTCGATCATTGTCGTCCTTGGCGAAATTGACCACCACCACGGCCACCGCCACGTGAACCTTGATGTCCACCACGGCCTCCTCCACCACCGCCGCCGCCGCCACCACCACTACCTTTATAGTTATTACGATTGTCACCGCCTCCGCCAGATCGGCCACCATACCCTAATAGAATAGAAACGATCAAAACAACTATCCTTGAGAAAATATTTTATTTTACCTCCACGTCCACCATCACCACGACCACGAAATGGTCTACGTGATGATTGTCCTGAACGTGATGGTTTTTCATTGACATCTTCTTTGACAAGGCCAAGAATATCTTCTGGTAAACGTAGATATTTAATGGTATTACCACGTATGTAGCATTCAGGAATTTTCCAAAATCTATCACCATCCTATAAAATTCAATTAATTAGATAAATGATTAATTTTTCATGATAAAATAAATAATTTTTACTCGAGAAGTGCAAATAACATCACGTAAGTGAATATTCATAAAATTATCGCAACTCATTAAGTTCCCATTGTATGTTTCACCATTTTTTAATTCCACCAACTAGGAACACATTAGAAATAATTAGAAATCTTTATTATTTCTACAAAATATTTACCATAGGGTGATAAACTGCAGTTCGCAGAAGTGTTAAAGGAAGCTATAAAAGAGAAAGACAAAAAAAAACATTATTTTCGTCGTGTCACAATGTTTCTATTTTTGATGACTCACCATCTAAAATTAAAATAAGAAAAATATTCAACGTTATTATTGTATATAAGTAATAAATAGAATCAATTCGTATTTTACTTTAAATAGCGTAGCAAAAAAATCAACAATAAATAACTCTACAAACGCTTTGGAACTTGTTTTTACATATTAACTTACATAAAATAGAAATTTTTCTAATAAATTCTTATTACACAATTCGAACGTAACAGCTATTTTCACTGTATAAAATCTATTCTTTCCTTTAATTTTTATTAGCGACATTTATAGATATGAATAATTGTTTTTTGGTTTCATATTATTAGTCAGATTTGAATGACGATGGGTAACACAAACACTGGTGTTCAACTTTATCGAAAAAAGATTGATTCAACTGGTAATTATCTTCCTTTTCCAGGTTATACCATTATCGCACATGCTACACACCCATTACCCAAGCCATTAGTGGAGCTAGTCAGCTATCTTTCTTCAAGTGAACTTCGAAAATATTATTCATTTCTACCAACTACAAGTTATCATGTTACTATAAATCCACTTGAAGGTGTTCATGACGAACATAAAGAACTTTTAGAACAAGAACAAGGCAGATTAAAGCAGCAAGATACTTCACTTGTAGGTACAGCTCAAAATCTACTCTGTTCTACTATTATTTTAATTGAAGTACAACTCAACGATAGTAATAATCCAAATTTTGAACAGATTATTCAATATGTTCGATCTACTAATTTACAACAGGCGAATATTCTACGTAATTACACACAATCTTGGCATTTAACATTAGCTTATCCATATAAGGATATAGAAAACAATGAAATAAAAGAAAGACTTTATAAAATAATTGAAAACATGCCTGAATCAGCGAAACTTCCTTTTATGATTCCACTTGAACATATACGAATATGTCGTTATAATGATATGACAAGATTCACATCGATATAATATAAATAGAAACAAAAACAAAAAACTAAGAATACCATTATTTTTATTTAACAGAAAAGACCTAATAAACAATAAAAATGAGCAGGCTCAATTGTTTTTTTTTGTTCTCGACATAAATGAATATATTGCATTTGAATTGATTATGAGAATTCGAAGAAAAAAAGAATGATTAATTTAAAGTTCTTCTTTCGGTTTTTCAAGATCGGCACCAAAATCAGTTATTTGTGAGCCAGCAAATGTTGAATAAACTGAAGTAATTTCACCAGGTGTACAATAACCATCTTTATTAGTATCACATTCCTTCATTAAATGGTCAGTTTCTTCATTTACTGTTTTTTCTATTGATGGTAAATAGTACACAGAAAACTCATCGAAATCACCAAAACCATCATTATTGGTATCAATTTCTGAAGTTAAAGAATCAGCTTGACCAGCTTCAGCTTCTATACAGAAAAACAAAATTTTCCTTTATTAGTATTTTTACTCTCTCTCTCTCTCTTGTTTAGTGAACATACCAGTCATTATTTTATATTCAGCGTTCGAAATTTTACCATCTTTATCGTCATCATATTCATGAATCATACTATCTACTTCAATTTTAGCTAATCCTTCATTTTCTTCAGGTTGAAGAAATGTTCGAAATTCATCATAGGTTAATGCTAGATCTCCATCGGTATCAACAAATTCCCATTTTGCTTTATCTGCTAAATATAACTTCAAAAATAAAAATACGGTCAATGTTTAATATTAGAAATTCAATTCAGTTCTTACTCGTTTATTTTCACGTAAATTTAAATTTAATTTATCCGGATTACTGAATTGGCTACGTTCAATATCACCAAAATATTCACGGGAATATGCATCAAATGTTATTTTATTTGTATTTTTAGGATCAAGTGTAGATATTAAATCATCTGCTTCACGATCATTTAGGGCTCTGAAGAGAAAAAGTATTCATTTTTCTTTTATCGAACTTGAACAAAAATTAATATTTACTTGACACGTTGCTCAACATAAACACGCATTTCATCATGAGATACTTTTCCGTCTCTATCAGTATCAATTTTATTTGCAATTATACGAAGTTTCTCATCTTGTTCTTGTCCATCCTGAATTTTTGCTACAATATTTTATTTTTTATTTAATATGAAAAATTTTACAAAAACATTTGCACATACCATCAAATAACTTTTTGTGTGATTCAAGATCATGATGATCATCTGAAATATAACAATATGATTGTATTGGAAACAAAAATACCAATATCAGTTGAAACTTACGTCCATCATGGGCATGATGATGATGATCATGGCCATGGCCATGTGCTTCATATTCCTTATCCGCAAATGAGCCAATCATTAATAGAGCTAAACAACCAGTAATCAAGAATAGACGAGCCATATTTATGGAGGTTTCAAATTTTCTCTGAAACACATTAACAAAATAATAGAACTAATACAAGCACATATATATATTATATATTATAAGTATATGCACTTATCAAAACAAAATAGTCAAATAAAAAGAATACATGAAAATTTATCGATTCTAGATTTGTCTGCTGTCTATTGGCTAGGACAATATAACCAGTTATAAAGAACGACTATAGGGATCGTTCTAAATTTTTGATTCATTATAATCAATGAAATTTTCCTTTACGAAAGAGTTAACCAACTAATAAGAATACATAGATTAAGAATCTCAAAAGAAAAAACTTCATGTTTTTCATCAATTAAACATTAAAAAGAGAGGTTCTGAAACTAACGAAATTCAATGCAATTGATTGTAATGAGGCATTCTAATCAAGTCAATATAATAACTTGATGTTTGATGAAAATCATAGGACTATTTAAATTGATATCGATCGATAATAAAAAATGTATACGAATCAATGCATAAGTGAAACCTTGCAGATAGAAAAGTGAGTACAGTAAATCTTTTGCATGAATAGATAACTGCTAGGAAACCTTGAAAAAGAAAGATACGCTTGATTAACATTATCACGAGTCGTTCGTTGAAGTACGAATAAATAGAATATAATTGCGTGACTATCATTGAGAAAAAATGATTGGATACTCAAGAGTCGATCAGCATCTGTAACAGAACTGAGGCATACTCACACCTTCACCTGATTTCAACTTGTGTTTTAATATTTTTTCACTAATTTACGACTTCTAAGAATTAAGCAGAAGTCTAATTTTTCTCCTTCTAGAGAAATATCTTTCATTCAGGTATTTTCGATGAAATTGTTTTCATATTTTCTTAAGTATCATGCCAAGTGATCTCCACGTAGAAGAGTATTACGGTTTTTAATACTCCACTGGTCGGCAATACAAATGATGTAACGTTATTTAATTTTCATTCAATACATTTTTACTTTGAAATTTCTTTTAAAACTTTAGTTTCTATGTCTTCATCACTTTGTAGAAGCAACAATCCGCATTTTTTGTCAGACACAAAAGAATCTCAATATTTTTCACGAACAAATAGGAGATGCAATCTATATATATATATATATATATACTGATGCAATCACTCGGCTTTTAGAGTTAGGAAAGCAAAATATATATCGGCATATGCAGACATGAATAAATGTAACAGATTGCCTACAAGTGATGAACAATATAAACTATATATGAAACTCTGCTAGAGTTCTTCTCATCATAATCTATTGGTTTACCTCCACATTCGACTTAACAAACGATGAATTTTCTCTTTAACCAAATTAGCCGATAATGTTGAATTGTCTAACAATCATACATGGAAAACAATTTATCAACATGGAGTATATTTATGAAGCGAACGTATTTGTGTGCATTTCATTTTCTGATTTTTCTTTTGTTTAACTTTCGATTTGATGCTTTTATTGGAAACATTCTTTTCATTTAAAAAATAAACCATTTTGTTATGACTTGTTCCTATATTCCATTAATACACATGAGAGCAAAAAGAGCGCGGCGGACTTACTTTTTCATATAAAATCTGTGGAAGTGCCTCTTGATGCTTGTTGATTCTAGCGAGACATTGTAAAATGAAGCTCTACCTTTTTATTGGCTTGTAATTTTTACAATGATGTGAGTAAAGTTCTTTCTTTCCTTCTATTTGCCGGTCTATATATATTTTACTTTTACTTCTGTACTTCCTTCAATCGTCGTCCTCCATTTTCGACAATATAGTCACATGGGAAAATTGATCTTAGCACTAGGATTGGCCCATTTGTTCATCCAATACGTTCTAAATTTTTTTTTCTTTTCTTTTTTTGTTTTCTGATTAGAATACACTCTATTATTTGTCATATCGCTTATTCTGGGAAGGTTCATTGAAATGGCAGCACAAGTTCAGACTTATGTTCGTAAAGTAGAAGATGCACTCAAAGGATATTTGTACGATGGCCCACTCACTCCATTATGGAGTCTCGTTGAACAGAAGACAAAGCTTAAACGAGAACGTGTTGCATTAGGTATTTCTATTTTGTCTTGTTAATTAAATTGTTCTTTAATTATTTCTTCATTTCCTAGGTTTGCTTGGTTTTGTTGCAATCTATTTGGTACTTGGTTGGGCTAACGATTTTATTTGTAATTTTATTGGGTTTATTTATCCAGCATATGCTTCGTAAGTTTTGATTAGCACTCAAATTAAACAAACAAAAGCATTTGTATGTTGTTTTTTCTTCATTTTTCAAGAGTGTTGGCCGTTGAATCAACGCCCACACACGATGATACAGAATGGTTAATATATTGGATTGTTTATGCTTCATTTGGATTTGTCGAATATATTGGTTACGTATTCTTCCATTCATTACCGTTCTATTGGTTTGGTAAATGTATTTTCCTTCTGTGGCTAATGGCGCCAGGAGAACGGGGTGGTTCTCATATTCTCTATCATCGTTTCGTACGTCCTTTCGTACTTAAACATCAGTCCGTTGTTGACAAACATATTCAAGATGGTAAGATATCTGTTTATTCTCAATGACTAGAAAGTTTAAATTCTAATTTTCTAGTTAAAGATCAAATAAACAAAATTTCAAGCAATGATACCAAATAGACTAATTACCAAAATTTTATTCACTTATGAAAACATGGGTGGTGGTGGTGGTGTTGGTTGACAATTATAAACATTTTCTTGCGTGTTAATTCTTATTTCAGATGAAACATTTATGTTAGAATGCAAAAAACAAGATCCCTGATTTATCTCATTCCATTTTTTTCTCATTTTATTTTATCTCAAAAAAATTGTTTCTTTATGATTTTCTCAATTATGATATTTGTTTTATTGTATCAGCTTAGATTCATTGTTGTCTTGTAAACAAATTTCATCAATCATCTTCGTATGTTTCAATAAAAGTCATTCAAGATTAGAGAATTGTGTAGATAGTTTTAATATTTACTTTGGCAATATAACAAAAACACTCATGGATTAGATAGCTAAAACAATATTGGTCTTGTTTAGAATGAAAAACAAAATTGTTAAAATATGGTTCTTTCAGATATGTAAGAGATGAATTTTTATAATAGATTCATTTGATGTAATGTCAATGAAAGTTAGTTTTGTTTAAATAATTACATGATAAAGTTTTACTAGAAATATCTCGAGTTTACAAATTCTACGCGTGATGATATTAATAAAAATGACATTCAAAGATTTTCTCATAGTAGAAGTTTCGTCACAGTTTTGTTGTTTCCTCAGTTTTTTTAAGAACATAAAAACAAAACGATTAATGATGTGCCAGTTCAATCTCTAATTAAAAAATTTAAAGAATAATTCCTTTTCGTAAAGGATTCTACGAAGAAGTAACTTTGATCAATCTTGCTATTTTTTTTTCATGTCTTTCAATCACCTATACAGATCTATTACATTGCGATGCATAATACATATACGAACTTACAAATGTTATTTATATTGAAAGAAAAATATGATCAAATCAATCAACAGACATCACATCCTATTTCGTAATTTTTATTTTGCTTTGTTGATGTTTGATGAAGAATATGAGTACGCGAAGTCGTACATGTGGCAATTGATAGTCCAAAAATAACTTCCAGTACTACTTTTTATCCAAATCAAATCATTCTTAAATATTTTGTTTCTATTCAATATTTATTCCAAAACTCTAGTAGCACAATTGTCAATTGTATAATAGTGTCATCTATCATACTTAGGACATATTTCATTATATTCTATGTATGAAATTATCTAAAGTCATGAGATGTATTGACTTCAATTTTTATGATACTTTGTTCAAATTATACTTACTTAAATATTGTTTTGCAAGCCTCTACCATATGTTCCGATAAAGTGAGATAACGATGGTGTTTTGAAACAATAAAAAAGTTGGTCACATCCTTTCTGCGTATAGGAAAGGTATGCGTTTTGCTCGCTAATCAATAAAGCGCCACCTGCTACGTAAATATTCTTCTGGATGACATTTGATTTTAATTTTTAGATTATTCTATTTATCTACTGCATAAATTAAGCGAGAATGACTGCTCGCGATCAAATTCGAGCTATGCTGGATCAATTGATGGGAACCGACAATAGTATGTTTGGTTTAAATTTAAAAAGAAAAAAGTTTCTTGTTTTTGATTTTACCTACTCTATTTGTTTTACGTTGTAACAATTGATTCTATTCGAAAGAAAAAGATGATATTGATAATTTTCATTACAATTTATAGTGAAAAAAAAATGCTGTTTTCTCTTCATTGAAGGCAAAAAGAGTTCATCTAGTTTTTTTTCCTCAAAAACTGACTATCACTGTTTACTATCATATTTTTTATCTGTCACACAAACTCTGTTTTGAACGATGTGTTTTTAGCTGATGTCACGATGAATATGTCTATGCTGGGTTTCATTAGCTCTGCGAGCAGCAGCTACTACGAAGTAAATATCGTGAGTATATATAAATAAATCGAGAAGTGGCTCCTCTGTGTGAGTAAAATATATAATCTATAACGTTGAATTGATATCATGTTAGGATATCTTCATATTTATTGGTTTTATATATTTTTTTTGTGTAATCTTCTGGTATCATAAAAACCTTCTTCATAGCAGATAGGGTACGTATCCGAGTAGATCTGGTAAGTATCCCAGCGTTATTTTATGAGATATCTAGATATTAAAATAGTAAAATTTCTTACAATATTATTCTTATTTAAAAAAAAAACATCTTACAGGTTCAACTAAATCAAGTATGTCGTTTGAAGACCGTCGAGTTTGTCGACCATTTCTATTGAATTGTTGTCCTCATGAAATTCTTTCTGGAACTGTAAGTTATTGATTAAATGTAATCTAATCAGAAATGAAAAACTAAATCATTGTTTTATTTTATAGCGTGTTGATTTGGGTGAATGTACAAAGATTCATGAATATGCTCTACGTGCTGATTATGAACGTGCAGCAACTACACGTAATCTGTATTATGAAATGGATGTTAGTATAGAAAGTTAATTTAATTTCAATTACATAATTTTTTGTTTTTAAATAATAGGCATTAGACATGTTAAGTAAATTCGTTGCTGAATGTGATCGTAAAACGGAACATGCTAAACGAAAACTTCAAGAAACACAAGAAGAATTAGGAGAAGAAGCTGCAAGAAAAGTAAATTCTAATAATTATTTTTGTGATTTAGTTTAATTTATTGATTTTTAGATGAATACTATTCATGAACTTGGTGAACAGATTGGCACAAAACTAGCTAAAGCTGAAGAATTAGGTGCACAAGGTTTAGTTGATGAATCCATGAAATTATTAGAGGAAGTCGAAGCATTAAGAAAAGCAAAATTAGAAGCTGAACAAGAATTTCGTTCAACGATGCCAGCATCGACATATCAACAACAAAAACTGCGCGTATGTGAAGTATGTTCAGCTTATTTAGGTATACATGATAATGATCGTCGTTTGGCTGATCATTTTGGTGGAAAATTACATTTGGGTTTTATACAAATACGTGAAAAATTAGACGATTTAAAAAAACGTGTCAATGAATTAAATGAAAAACGTGAACTTGAAAGAAAAAGTCGTCGAACGTAAATAACTGAAAAAATCGATATGTTAAAAGGCTTTAAACTAAAAAACCTTTAATTCTTTGCATTTCAGTTCACCACCACCAGCATCTTCATCGCGAAACGATCGTAGAGGTGATGATAAAGATAAGAAAGATCATCGTCCAGCACATCGTAGTCGAAGTCGATCAAAAAAAGCATCTAGTCGAGATAGAGATCGACGAGAATCACGATCCAGGTAAAAAAAACTTGCTCATTGAGTTCAATTTTGAATTCATTCCGTTCTTTTTTTTTATTAAATTTTCAGATCTGACCGTCATTCATCTAAGTATTCACGTAGTCATCGTTCATCGCGGTCACCTTCACATAGTCGACGACATAGCAAACGATCTCGTTCACGGTAAGTCTTCAATGTTGTTATATTTATAGAGAAAGTCATTATCGTATAGTTACATTAGTATTATTGCTAAAATATTTTATATTATAACGAGTCACGTATATCTTTATGTTTTTTTCTTTAAAATATATTTAATTTATGGTTTGATCTAGTTTTATATGTCATAGTTCTCCTTAGTCTAAGAGTAGGTTAGACACGACACATGAGATAATTAGTAGACTTAAACATGAGATTCTTCAACTAAGAAATTGTATTTTAAATCCAGACTATAAAAATATGCTGAGGAAATCTCAAATCCACTTCACAACACCATGAAACTTTCAGTCTATCTAATTCAGTTTTTTTTTCTTTACTTATCATGATCTATGTGTGTTGTGAAAGTTTTTACAATTTTTTGAATGAATTATTCAGTAAAGATTTCGGTTAGACAGAATGGCACTCTTTATATATATATATATATATATATATATCAAAGAGTAAACTAAATATTTATTAAAATTAGTTCTGGTTCATCACGACGTCATCGCCGTTCAAGGTCTCGTTCTAATACATCATCATCGAAACGTCATCATCGTCATCGTCATCATTCAAAATCACCGGTACATTCTTCGTCACATTCTAAACATAATGGTAACGGTGATTCTCAACATAAAGATAAACCCGATGATAATGCATCAACTAATCATGTTGAGGATGATGAAGAAACAACACGTATTCTTGAATATATTCAACGAACTATGAAAGAAGACAAAAACATTAAAGAATAATGAAGACATACAGATGAAATAACTTTATTAAATAAAATACATGATGATCTGTATATGTGTGTTTATCATTTGTTTATTTCTTGTTGTGTATGTTAATTGTATTTGTCTTTTCGAAATAGAAGCTCATCAAAACTTAAAGGAAAAGGTTGCTTTATTGTTCCAATAATTTATTGTAGATTAAAAGAAATCTCTCAAAATAGAGTTCAATTTTGAATATTGTCTTACTTATTATTTAATTACTTGGTTATTATTAACTTTTATCACGTGTCTTCTTGTTTGTTATCGATTTAACCGGAGTATTACTCGACAGTTATCAAAAATAAGTAAGAAATTTTAATTGACTTGTTTTAGGCCTATCAGAACGATTGTTCCTGTGATCGAGATCGTGTTTCTGCATGATTTTAATTATGAATTATGTAGAGTCGTTGTTCTCGTAAAATTAAAATAATCAGAATCCAGTTTGAAATAATCGCTTCAATGGTCATTTCGAAAATTTGCCCTGATACAAATTTGAAATTTTTATTAAAAATTTGTCTCTAGATTTTTTCTATTTTCTAGCATTAAATTCTGAATTTCACAATAGATTACGATCACGTAATTCATTGAATATATTAATTTCAAATTCTATCGGTACCATCGCCGTTGCTCCTTCAAAAACATTGGATTAAACAATGCACTGAATTTGTTTTTCTAATGGACAATCCCGTTTTTTTGGATGAAGAAATTCCATTTGTCGAATCAGGTGTCTACGAAATCGATGAAGCAGGCGGTGGCGGTAATGGTACAACAACAACACTTGGACATGGAAATATTATATCACTTAATCATCAACGGCATCCTTTTGAAGATCATTCAATGTGGTCAACAACTGTGCCTGCTAAACGTGGCCGACGACCTAAATCAACAACTGTTGTTTTAACAACAGCACCATCGTCGTCATCATTAATACAAAAACCTGAGCCTAAACGACGAGGACGAAAGCCAAAACAAAAAATTCTATCGCCATCTAAATCATTATCATCGACAAATAATAATAATAATAATAATACTTTAAATGATATTCTCTCGGAATCAACAGATGGTATCGATCAGAAACAACAACGACGTTCTACCACAGGACTGAAATCAATAAAAAAATTTAATAATGAGGAACAACAACTATCTGGTAAATTGATAGAATTAGATGATTAAACGCTTTGTTTTTGTAGAATAGTCGTTTTTTTAATAGTTAGTAGATGCTTTGCCGAGTAGCAGTCCCTAAACTGTTCCATCTCTTGAGTATGCTGTCGTTCAATTGATCATGATGAAAAGTAAAAAGCTTTTTCTTCTCCCATATTCATTGTTCTATGAACACTGAAAACCTGAATAATCGAATTTTGAAATTCACAATTCGATTATTTAGGTTTTTAACGATTTTATGATGGCGAGGTAAGCATCCTATAGGATGTTTATTAAATAAAAAATAGAAGTTAGTAACTTAAATTAAAAGATACTGCATTTTTCTTACTACATACCATGACCAGCAGAATGATCGAATGGTTGGAAATATTCTTTTGAGAATCAAAATAAAAAATAGAATTATCTGAATAAATACTATGATTGATTTAATCTTTTTAATAATCCGTAATTATCTAACTGAACAGTTATTTTCCTTAATAATATTTATGAAACACATCCTAATTTTTCAAGAAATTGCTTACTAGAAAAAGAATATGATTGCTGATTGTTGATTGTTGATTGTTTTATTTAGAAGAAGTTGGTTTACGTTCAAAACGACCCATAAAACCATCATCACATTCAGACTCGCAACAAATTATTTCTAATATAACAAAAAATCAACTTCCAATAACAACTAATACTCCAACAAAAATGAACCTAGGTCCAACTGGCAATATTGTTATTATGGGTAATATAAGTGGAGATAATAAATCAATGAACAACACTCCAACAGTATCATATGATCAAGCAGCTATATTACAAGCACTTCGTCAAGCAGGAGTCAATCCATTACATCATGACCCAACAGGAGACGATTCCGATACAGATTCCGATGATGAAAGTGGATCTGACGATGAATGTATGGATAGTGATAATGAAAATAACCGTTTATCAAATATGAATGATAGTGTAAGTCATTTAATAAATACAGCATCACGTGGACGAACACGTCAATCAACAAAAAATGCTAGTAATAAAAAGCCTTCGACAATGCGTCGTTCAACAGCAACAAATAACAATAATAATAATAATAATAACAACAAGAAAAAACGAGAAAATCTCGATAAAAGTGATACGGACGACGAAGATGATGACGATGACGAAGACGAAGACGACGATGAAGATGATGATGATGACTCATCAAATGAAGATCTCGATGAATTAGGCGTTGGAAATGATACTAATAATAATTTAAGTGGCATTGTTGATTCACTAGATGGTGATTCATCATTGATTGTACCTCCAGATTTTTCTAATCCTGATTATGTACAAAATCTTGTTAAACCACATCGTAAACGTCGTGCACATTTACCAAATGATGATCAACCTAAAACTATACGTTGTCCACAATCAGGTTGTACAAAAATGTTTCGTGATACTGCATCAATGAATAAACATTTACATACACATGGCCCACGTAAGAATAACAAAACTCGAAAAAAATAAAGCTTCAATAAATATTCAGCATAAATAAAAATTGATTTATTTCTATATTCATTTCAGGTGTTCATGTGTGTCATGAATGTCAAAAATCATTTGTTGAAAGTTCAAAATTACGGCGTCATCAACTTGTACACACAGGTGAAAAAGCATTTCAATGTCCATTTGAAGGATGTGGAAAACGATTTTCACTTGATTTCAATCTACGCACACATGTTCGAATACATACAGGTGATAAACCATATGTTTGTCCATTTGATGGTTGCAGTCGTCGTTTTGCACAATCAACGAATCTCAAACAACATCTTTTAACACACGCAAAAATTCGTTCACATCAACCATTTGCTATTCCAGCTGTGGCTGTTACAATTACAGAAATTCAACCACAGTATTGAAGAAAACAATATCTATATATATCTATATATATATATATATATACGTATAAATATATAAATATGTCCTCTATACAACCTACCCTTCTTTTTCACATATGAAATATATCCTGTTTTGTGTATTTGTCTATGTCGGTATATGTTTATGTTGTTTTGTACATAAATGTCACATGGTCAGCCAGTCAGTCACTCAGCCACATCGACGACGACATATTATTCTCTTCTAGTTTATTGCTATCTTCTATTCTCTAGAATGGTATGCGTCGTCAATCTTTATATTCGGTTACCTATGTAGTGTACTTTTTTTTGGTTGCTTGTTTTAGAAATTACATTCATTTATACTTCTCAATAAAAAAAAATGATGAGGAAAGTCAAACAATCGATGTGTCTCAAGAACAAATTATTTAATTTCTTTTCTTCTAGATATGTCTAATATTAAGAAATTCTTTTCGAAACTAAAAAGTGAAGTGAAATTTTCTAAAGCTGGAGAAGGCCATCGATTGAATGAACAATCGTCAACTCCTCGAAGTGCAGAACCTAAACCACGCCCACCACCATCTGCACGACAGACTTCCGATGGCGGTACAGCAGCTCGAGCTGCTGCAGAAGCAGCACAACAACGTTTGCAACAACAAACGTCTTGGCAACAATCAGGAGCTTCAAGTGAGACTAAAACATTTTCACTGTTAATAGTATAAACTAGTAGATATCTATGCGTATTTTCAATCTTGCATTAAATTCGAGAGGATAGTTATACAATAATTAATAATTCTTTAAATAAAAGAATAATATCATTTCAGGTAGTCGTACTGCTGATAGTGTTCGTCGTCAAGCTCAACGTGAACTCGAGCAAGAAAAGGCACTTGAAAATCAATTTCAACAAGCACTTGATCTAAAAGATCATTATTTCGGCAACCGACAAGTAAGTAAGAGAGATGGAAAATGCTTCGAGAGTAGCCGTTGTTTAATTTATTTCTATGCTATTGAGCATATGTCGCAAATTCAAGTAGTGATTGTAATAGTCAGAGAAGTTTTTGTATCTAATATATTGTTTAATTTTTTCAAAAAAAAACGCTTCCATTCAATCTTTATAATCCATTTACAGTTTTAATAGAAAATCTGGAAAAAAAAGATAAAAATCCTGTGTATTGTGTTCTCTTTAAAATGCAATTATACAAAAATATGTTTGCTAGAAAACTGCATAGCCGATTAATATCTCTACGTATTTGAATTTGCGCTAAGTGTTTTACAATAAAACAAAAAAAAGGAAAAGCTAAAAATAATAATTCTTTTTACCAATTTTAAAATCTTATTTTGAAAATGAATATATTTTCTTTATGTGCTATTTAGATTACTGTCGAAAGTTCTCCACTAGTTGATCTGTCAAATTTACTTTTTAAAGCTCCCGATGTATTTGGTGATGATATTTGTTTACCTTACGATGAATTACAACAACAAATAGAAAATACACTTCGATTGCAACTTGAATCTGAACCAATGGTTGCGGCTACACTTCTATTTTTAACTTGTAATCAAAAAGATAAAGAAAAGTTAAATGCCTGTAAAGAAGTTATATGTAAATATTTCGATAATATTATTGCAAATCCCGATGAAGAAAAATATCGTCGAATTCGATTACAAAATAAAGTTTATGCTGAAGTAAATTATTTGCATTGTTTTGGTTTTCTTTTCATTTTCAAATTATCGTTTTTCTTGTTGTAGAAAGTTGCATCATTAAAATATGCTGCCGAACTACTTCAAGCTGGTGGATTTATAACATCTGACGATAAAGAATCAATTGTTTATCAAGAACGTTCAATTGAACCATTGACATTAGCACGAGACACACTTATGAATGGTGAACCAATACAAGTTCAACTTGATAGAAACTTAAAAATTTTTCTACCAACAAAAGAACGATCATCTGTACCACCTGTGCAACAACTACCAAAAGATCCATTATTTTATCAAACTACTGTTGGAGATGTTTTACGTGAAAAACAACGACAAAAAGATATTATTGAAAAAGAAGAAATGCTACGAACAAAGGCAATGCGTGAACGCGATGAAAAACCTGAACCATCTGTACAATATAGATATACAATTATACGTATACGAATGCCTGATGGCATTATATTGCAAGTTATATTTCAATCAAATGATCGGCTTTCGTGTTTATTCGATTACTTACGTTCATATTGTCTTATATATGATTGGTTACCATTTACATTGATATCAAATGGTGATCGACGAGTTTATACAAGTCAAGATGAACAATCAATGACATTTAATCAATGCGGTCTTGTACCAACTGCTTTGCTTTCGTTTCAATGGAACGAACAAGCACTACGTGAAGTGCTAGGACAAACCCCCAATTTCTCACCTAATACTTTTATTAAACCCGATGTACTTGCGAATGCAACTCGACTGTGAATAGTCTCTTGTTTTATCTTATTTTATTTTTGTGCGCTTATCTTTATTTTATTTATCCATCCATCTGATATTTTATGTTTTTGAAAAGATCAGTGTATATGTGTACATGTATTTCAGAAATTAAAGAAAAAGAAATGAAAACGAATGCTCTTAAATTATTTCGAACAGCTGTTACTGCTGCTGATCCGTATGAATGTGTGAAGCAGCATCTTATTTTTCATAATAATAATCAGTTGAATGATGACAATGCCGAATTGCATATTGGAAACAATCATATCACATTTAATCATAATCTGTATGTTGCAGCATTTGGAAAAGCAGCTATAGGTATATGAGAATTTAGATTTCTTCTGCATGATATATATATATATGCATAAAAAATTTTTTCTTCAATTTTAATAAGCTATGTGTCGAGCTGTGGATGAACTTTGTCATAAGCATATTATTAAAGGTATTGCTAGTGTTCCTGTTGGTGCTATTGAACAAGCGAAAAGGAAAGATTTGCATGCAACTACACATATAGTATACGTTGATTTTAATTGAATTCTTTCAGAAGTGGCATTTATTCATCATGGAATAGTTCATTTGATTTTTATGAAGGTGCTGAAAATAATCTACCCGATCAAGCAGCAATGAATACTGCTCAAATTATTGAAAAAATGGTTTCAAATACAGTGTGTACTGATGATATTCTTTTGGTACTCATTTCAGGTACTATATTATATACAATAAAGAACAAAACTAATCCACGTTTATAATTATTATTCTTTATTTCATTGTTAATTCATGCACAACAGAGTTTTTATCGGCCGAACATTGGACCTGGATTTTCTGAATAGTCATCAAAACGTCGTTGTTGATGGTCGCTATTGTATAATAATTCGGCCAAAATATTTTCTTCATCACTTGATGCTGGTCGAATATCTCTTTGAGTTACTGATCGTTCAGGCAAGAGAGACATGGGCCGTTTGCGTACGAAAATACCTAAATTTGATCCACGAAAAAGAGGAATAGATGTACGGGCATGCGCATCGATACGACGCTTAGGAAAATCGAATTGCTCATTCAAGGATGATGACGATGAAATAGCAGCTTGTTGACTATAGATCACAACACATGCAAGTAGCCAACCTTCAATGAAAATATTATAGAAAAGAAAAAAAAGAATGAATTTATATTAATAGATTATTTGTGTAGTTTTTACCAGTTATATAAACGAGTTTCATGTAAGAGACCATAGTACGTTGGATCGAATGAAATAGTTTAGTTATGGGGTTAAATGATCTCGTTGAAATAATGTAATATCTAAGTTTTATTGCTTACTATATAAATAGTTATCATCGCTCTCGAGTTGTCTTTCTTTTTTTTCTCCTAAGTTTCTTTCTCGCTCTCGCTCTCTCTCTCTCTCTCTCTCTCTCTCTTCGTTTTTATTACCTTTTGATGGTAGTTAGCAAGAAAACTGAGCGGCATTAATGAAAATTTGAACAAATTGTCTTGCGTGATATCATTTTTAATCGTATTTGAGCTTCTTGTCTTTCAGTTCATGATTGAAGATCCACATGCGTGTATAACACAATGCGACATGTAACGCATGATTTAGGAAATATTCGATCCTTTTGTATGAAACCATAACATGCACTTAGAATCAACTGAACAAATTATCACAGCAAATAAATAAATATACGTAGAAAATTTGAATCAAAAACAAAACAACTGCGCTTGTTTTATTTTTAAAATATTCGATGGATTTTAATAGATAATTAATTTAGGCGGTGGATCAGCATTATTACCATTACCTATTGATATACTCTCACTTGAAGAAAAAATTCAAATAATTAAATTACTACAAAGTCAAGGAGCAACTATTCAAGAACTAAATACAGTTCGACAGTCTATGAGTCAACTTAAAAATGGTGGACTTGCACGAATATCTAAAGCTAAAACTGTCAGTAAACGTTGCTGTGATTTAGCGATGTATTTCTTCTATGTATATCTTTGTTTTTATTTTTTTATTTTTCGGGAAAAGATTATTGGATTGATTCTTTCTGATGTTATTGGAGATCCACTTGAATTCATTGCATCTGGACCTACATTTTACAGTGGCAATAAAAATCAACAAGCACTCAATATTTTCAATAAATATGATCTTACGGATCGGATTCCTAATCAATTTTTTCAATATTTAAAAGAAAATGAAACGTTTAACAACGATCAAAATATGTGAGTTTATTTTTCCTTTCGTAATAGTACGTACGCAAAATATAGTTTTCAATCCAATAACTGAATACCGATTTTGATTAGACATATTCTCTTTTGTGAAGACTAAAATTTGTGATCAGTTCGTTTTCTTTTTTCAAAACAAGTCGCTACTCTTGAATTCCTTGCGGAATCTTATTCATTACATGTATGATTCTTCACTTACGGTCGATAACTCTCTTGAACGGAACTACCAAAAATCTACTATTTAGATAAAACAAGGAATTCAATAGTTCTCCTTAGATGGAAAGAACTGATTGCTAATTTCAGTTTACAAGAAAAGAATTGGTAAAAAGTTTTTCTATCTTTATCTGAACTCGGATGACCCATTAAACCAGAGAACTTTTAAAACCTTTGCATAATAATCAAATAAAATTATGGTTTATTCTTATATTTGAAGATTTTCCATTAAACAAATTGATAATATTATTGTGGGAAGTAATCGCATTGCATTAGAGGCAGCTGCTCGTCTATGTCTTCAGTCGAGCGCCTATGTCCCTTTTATTATGACGACCTGTTTACAAGGCGAAGCACGCGAAGTTGGCTGTCGCATTGTTGAACTCATTAAAGCAAACTCATCTCATCTATTTTATAATGATAATATTGCTTCTTTATTTACTGATAAACAAACATTTGATGCTTTTCAAATATTCAGAAAAGAGCACAAACGCTATTGTCTTTTATTAGGCGGTGAAACAACAGTAGTGATGAAAAATGAGATTGGAAAAGGTGGTCGATGTCAAGAGCTTGCATTAGCTGCAGCATTATCTATTGACAGTAGTAACGAAGATGATACATCGCTACTTATATTAGCAGCCGGTTCAGATGGAATCGATGGACCGACTGATGCAGCTGGTGCTTTTGCGTTCAACGGTATGATTACTAATCAGGATGACATTCAACAAGCCTATGCGTCACTTGATAAGCATGATGTGTACACATACTTAAACGAAATAAATAATGGTGAAAATCTTCTCAAAATTGGACATACTAGTACGAATGTTATGGATATTATTATTGTACTTGTTGAAAATAAAGAAAAATAATCAATAAATTCGTATTCAATATTTTAATCATTGAAGAAGTTCACAGACATAAAAGTTTCAAACTAGCACGAGGATATAATGAACTATTACACGCACAGTTCAAACCTAACGTAAGTTTTGAGGATGAATAACTATTAACACTAACAATGTTTAACATAAAGTTTTCAATTAATACACGAGACAAAGTTATATCCATTCAAAATTGTTCAACCAATCTTTAAGAGACCATTCATTATAGTCTATCATAGAATATACAATCGTGTCAAAACTTTATCTATTTTTTTTCTCACACAATATGGCAGTAAAAATAGCAGACCCGAACTGATGAAATTCTTCTTATAAATGTTTCAATTTTTCATATACGATTGAATGAATCATCGAGTAAGTCTCCACAATCAAACAAGTACAACGCCAGTCTCGACTTTACACGATCAACATGATTTAAGGATTTGAATTCCCATGTAAAAATGCCCAACACGCTTTTGTTTATTTTTATATACGAGGGGGATGTTTTGAAAGTTCGTGTATACATAAAGTATAGAAGTAAGATGATAGTCCTGATTATTTTTGAAACAGAATATGAAACAAAAAAGAAGCTCAGTTAGAACATTAAGTATAGATTATTGTTACTGTTCACACAGCTTTCAAACCAAGAGACAAATACATTCGTAATTTGTTCCTGATGTAAGATACAACAGTAAGAGTTGAATGAAATTTATCCCGAGATCGATCGCATATTCACGATTTTAATTTCTTGAAATAAACAAAAAACAGCTGAAAAGAAAATCAAAAACAGTAAACTTTCTTCTACTTAGATATCAACCAGATCTCTGTCTTGGAAGACTATGCATCCTAATCCTGCTAGAATTTTTCTAGTCCTACCATCTCTTACCGATAGCTAAAATTTAGATTCATATGGTGGCATCCAGCAATTAAGTAGATTTCGTCGTAATATTATCTATTTGTATTTTATGCTTTCTTTAATATGATAATCTTATTCTAATATTTTTTCTCGTCATAGAAGTTTATCATTTATAAATATTTTATTTGCAACACATCATATTTCTCTATTTTTAACGCAAGAGTCATGGTAATTCTAGAATATACTTTGCTAAGTACTGTAAGTGTACACCGTCCGCGAAGGTTAAATCCACTGTTAAACAGAGATCTTTAAAAAAATATTCGTTTACAATAAGTATTTCTTAAGATCAAATGACTAATACAATGGAATATATAAAAAATATTTCTATGATCAATTAATAATTATATGATCTTGTTTTATTTACTACAATGGATGTTCCAGTTTTAATGTAGTTCTATTTTAAATTTAAATAAAACAAAACAAAATACTTTCATCAAAAAAATATATAATACATTTGAGCTTTATTAACAAAGTCTAATTAGAATCCAATTAACTTTCTATCGAATGATCCTTGGAAAAATTGAGTTGATATACTTGGTAACAGCGCAAAATAATATTTTCGTATATCTTAAATCTTCATCATTTCGTATGTTCAATTCATCTTATGGTTCATCTCGTATAATTCCATTGTCTCGATCAACATCATTCGAATATTTCGATGATCAAGATCTATCTGCATTACAATTTCGAATGTTTATAGGTACGACATAAGAAATTTTAAAGAAAAACGATCTCAAATTTCTTATGTAATATTTAGGAGTGCTTATTTCATTTTCTATTATCATATGCCTTGTTATAAGTGCTATCATTTATTATGAACTATTTACTGGAAGTAAAAATCAACTAACTGAAGAACATGCTATACGACTAAAAGATTTTAAAGTAAGTGAAGTCTAAGAAAAAGAGATTATGTAAAAATTTTATTTGGTTACACTTGAAGGAATTAACAGGAATGCATATTGAATTAAATGATATTCAATCAATTTTAATGAATGAATTTATTTTACAAGCATGGAAACGTGAAAAATATAGACGAGAAAGACATATTTAAATAATTAGTTCTATTACCGGGTTTACTCATAGCAAAAACGAATACAAGTACAATATACTGTACAACAATGGAAAAATGTATGAAACGGATATTCTTCTACTATTTGAAGAAGTTAATTGTTGATATTGTTCATTGGTTTCATTCAATAATTCTTTTTGCATTTTTATACGATATTGATTATTTTGATTTATCGAATAACGCCGATAATACTTTTGTACATCAATAATAAATCGTAAATTTTTTGTACGACATAGACCATCATACTTTTGATAAATACCATTTTTGTCTCCATTTGATGTTGAAATAAAATAATAAGAATTACCATCCTGAAATTCTGGTATGGTTGGATATGGTAAATATTTTGATATTGATAATGTATACATTAAACGTTTTAAGCTATGCGATTGATCGCATACAAGAAGTGGCTGATAATTTTCTGTTAGACATGCATGATAATCAATTTTCGATACTAAATATAATGTATTATATTCCATAGATGTCGATTCATTATAATACGGACAAAGAAAATCAATTGTATCACCAAGACGTGCATTAAGAATAAATGAATTATTAGAAGAGAAAAATGGATTTAAAGAATTCCATTCAACTTGAAAGTTTTGTCGTCGCCGATGTTGACAATAAGAAACCGAGATTGAACTTGATAATAAATATATAAATATTAAATATAACACCATATCGAAAAAGATCAGATTCAACTTTTGTGCAAGAAAAATAATTCTATTAAATAAAAATGTATCTATGTATTCATTCTATTTATCTGTATATGTTTATGAAAATGACGAAGTGCTGAGATTACATAATCAATGACAAGCTGTGAGATTGTGACAAACATCATGTGCGTGTCTAATTTTTTTTTTCGTGTTGGACATTCCAAATTTTTCTCTCTCTCTCTCTCGCTCTCTCGCTCTGTATCTATCTCGTTCTCTGATGACAAGCTGTACAGTCGAAGGTGATTTGTTGTCAAATGATGTTCATTAGTCAAGATTATACCGCTTAGATATAGAATAGAAGAAAAAACAAATTCTATTCACACTTTATATTCTATAATCTCTGATGATGATGAATGATGATAAAAAGTGATTTGCGAACCGATGATGATTCAATATATTTCATTTGAGAAAATAGATAATGCCTTGAGGTATTTTGTTTCTACATGTTGTTTGTATTCTGAAAGATAAATTTAGTGGCGTTGATCAACAACATTCTTAAATCGATTTTTCATACATTTTTTTGTTTTTCTTTCTCTCTCTTGAAAATATTCACAGTTAAGCTTCATTGATTATACTGGTGATGTGTCATTTGATTTTCAAATGACTTAAGGGAGTGTTGCTTGCTTAGATATTAAAATAATTTGTTATTTGTTTTGTCTATGTTTATTAACACAATTTTAAATATTAGCCTTGGCATCTCATTTTTTCTTTGACAAGAACTCGAGATAAAAAAAATGAACTTAATCGTATTACTCCAGAGTTTCTATTCATATCGTTCGTTTCTTTTTTTTTCTTTTTTCTTTTTTACTTCGACCAAGAAGTTATCAATGAGTGGTTTCTCTCCGTGCGCCTATCTGTATCTTACTGTTATCAGCCTGATAATCGGAACTTGCTGACATGGTGTCTGTCTACTAGTTGAGAGTATAGAGAATAGTGAGAAATAGGCAAGACAAAAAAGAGAGATCAAATTAAAAGAAAGATAAAGCTTCGCTTTGTTTACATCATGAAATATCGATTTGGTTTTGTTGAGTATTAAATTCCAAAACTCTTGTCATTGATTATCGATTGAACATAAACACAATGCCCCTGACTTTCTTCCTCTAACTATTTACTCATTCTTTTTTTTTTTTGGTCGATTAATATGAGAAAAGAGAAAGGAGAACTACTTATCAGCTTGAACGGACACAACAATAATATTTGATGTCCTTCGTCTGATATATACTGATGTAGACGGACGTTCAACAATCATCTCGGACAGAAAGAAGCTCAACAATGGCATGCATGCAAACTCAATCTTTTCTTAACGGGCTGTCGAATAAATGAACTAGCCGTATGTCTACATAGAGTTTTTTTTGCCTTTCTTGATGCTCTTGACTTGATGAAAAAGGTGGTCAATGTTCGACATTGCGGCACATAATAGAACTAACAATAACAACAAAAGTGAAGAATGAAAACAGTAGTTCAACATTCAACTTTTGATCCGATAACAAAACAATGTTTAGATAGAGACAGTGAGACATGTATTCATAAGTTTATACTTATACCATCATATACTTTCTCTCTGGAGAGAGAAAGAGACAGAGAGTCAAGAAAAAAATAATGATTATATGACATCGTCAAGAAATGAATGTCATCGTTTGTCTTGATAGATAGATATTGGAAAGTTAGATTGAACAGCTCTCTCTCTCTCTATATATATATATATCTATATTTACATATCTTCATCTCGAGGGAAAAGGAAAAGAGAAATCAACCATCATCCTGTTCCATTTTTTGACATTCCAATTAGTATAGAAGCACCGACTCGTGCAATATATACACATACATACATCCAAACACAAACACGTTCTCGTCGATATGTTTGTTCTTTCTTTCACTAACTCACTCATTTCTCTCCTTCTATGTTCTTACTTGTACTACAAGCAACGGCTGACTGCTGCGCGTCTGTCAAAGCTAAACTTGTCCCAACTAATCGAATATCGCCTGTGATATATGTATGCATATGTGATGACCGACCGGACATTGAATGACTGACGTTGTTCTGAATTATGAGAAAGAAAGGGCATATTAACCTAACTGATCACTGTCCGATATTACGGGAAATGAATGAATGAATGAATGGATTGATCATTTTCATCATCCCTCTTGTCTTATTCTATACACAGATATCGGAAACGGTCTGTCTCTGCTCTAGTTCTTCTCTCATTTATTGTGTAAGCAAACAAGGAGATAGAGAATAGGTTTCTCTTTCTTTTGCCGTCATGTTTTATCTATCACTTGTGCGCATATATATATATATATTTATATATGTTGAGCTTTCAAGACAGGTAATCGATGATGTTGTAGAAAGAACGAGCAATGGTAGTGGTGACAAACACAAGCAACACTTCCTAATGAGAGTATTTTCTTGTTAGATCCTCCTCCTTTTCTTTTGAACGATTGCATCATCGTATGGAAATTTCGAATTTCTTTGTACGTGCTTGTATGTCTGTGAATGAAAAAAAATACGTTTTGTGACGGTAGTATACTTTGACAAGTGGGTGGAGTAAAAAAAAAAGAGAGAACAACGGAGTTTCAGTATGTTTATTCAATCATTCCTTGAGCTGACCGATGAACAATTTGCATATGTACAAGTACACTTGCACAATCATCATTTGTTTGAAATGACAGCTAGAAAAACTATTCTTAAATGATACCCATTCATCATTACTTGACAGTTAATCGAATATTTCTTTTTATTTCAGATCCATAACTGAATGTGTTCATTAGATAATGTTAATATTTTATCGAAAATGTATGACATTCCTATGGATTCTATTCTGTCAAATGAATATCCTTCGAACTTCTCACATTCGTCATCTTTCTCTATTAAATAAGATTCATCATTTAGCTTATTATTCTCCGTTAAAATGGCTTTATGTTGCTTCAATTGATTCAATTTCAATTTTTGATGATAATTTAACATTAGTACAAAGTATATCGACAAAAAATTCTTATTTAAATGATTATGATATATGCCAAATTAATCCTTGTCAGTGTTTAAATAATTTAACAAATGATTATAATAACAACAATGATGAGGATTTAACATCGGATCGATATCGTCGTTCGAAATTAATTCAATCATTAAATTTACAACATTCTACCGATCAAAATAATTATAATTTATTAATTTATCTTGAAACAGAAAATCAAATAAAGAATCAACCATATTTAATTGATTGTTGGTCTCTACAAGCAGGTTCCTGTATTATTCGTAATGCACTGAATCTATCACAAATTTATTATCAACAAATATCAACAACTAACGAACAAAATCAGGCACAAAAATTTTTGTTCAATACTGATTCAAAAATACCAAATCATATATTTCCGTTTCATTTTAAATTTAACAAATGTAATAATACACCGACTTATCTATTTTTAACATCAACATTAAAGAAAAACTTCGCTACACCGAATCCAAGAGAAAAATCCGACGATTTAACTGATCGTTTTTATTTTCAATGTCTTGAACAAGGACAACGACGTACAATTGCTTTGCGAGCGTTTGTATATGATGATGAAATAAAAAAACCGGAACACTATGTAAACAAATCTATGAACACAACGGTCAAACTACGAACCAGTACCGTTGTTAAAGAATCGATTATGAAACATCAAAATGTTCACGTCGAGAACTCCATTAATACAACAAGGTCATCTTCAAATAACAATATATCAAATGTAACATCAGTTAAAGCAATACACCGAACATCATCAACTGCTTCAATGATTCCTGATGATCATGTAACAAATATAAATAAGAATAAGAATAACAGTGCATCATCTGAATTCAATTTTATTCATGAACAGGTTCCATTTTTGAATATAAATGATTATTGTCCTGAACAATTATCTGTTGTACGTTCAATTTATACAGATTTTTTTGAACGAGAATCTTCTGATAAATTTCGAATATTTCAAGATATTTTCTATGATGAAAATAATTCAGCTATATATTTGTTTACTAATCAACAACATGTTAGTAAAATCATACGTTTATGTGAAGGACAAATATCATTTCGACATTATGTTGAATTACAAATTACCTGTGGAAATGATTATACTCTTATACAAAAAGTTAAAGTCATTAAACTAAACAATAATAAACAATATCTATTGACAATAGCATCAAAACCGAAGACATCAAATAGTATTGAACCATCAATAAATAGTCATTCAGCCATATGTTTATATGAACTTGATCAAATAAGAAATGCTTTTATTGAGAATATTCTCGATTTAGCAAAAGGAAATGTTTCACTCGGTATGGCTTGGTTACATGGCGAATCAGTTATTGTAAGATTCGATTAATTATATTATTATTTGAAAGAAAAAAAAAGTAATATGTCCATTCTTATTTAGCCGCAATATCCTGCCCCATATGGAAATTTAGCTCGATGTTCAACAACACGAGATGCAAGCTATTTAATGATCTACGAAGGACCGTCGAATATTTCTTCACAGCCAATAATGAATTTTTCATCTGATCAATTAACATCATTGGAAGCAACTATAGTTAATGGTTATATTGTTATTTTAGCTGGTACAGCTGATGGTAAAATTAAAAAGGTAATTGATATTTTCGGAAAGGTTACTATTGTGTATCGATAAAAAAAGGATCATGTTGTATTTGATTGATGGCAAATAACACTTTTGAAGTATTTATTTTCCTTCTTTTTGTCGGTATAATTACTAGATCAAAAAAGACAGAATCAATTGAGAAAAATTCGGATTCATAGAAATAAGTTTTAGCATATTGATATAATCAATGAAAAAAATTGTAACTCATGCATCATTAGTAATGGCACTATTCATTCATATTTCCTATGTATTGTAGTCATATTTCTAGACAGAAAATATGCGTTCACAAGAGAATTTTTCCGGCGAGCTAATTACTTTTGAGCTACGGCTCTATGTATCATGTACATTTTCACGAGTACAAAATACCCTGAACAATTTTTGGCCTATTAGTTCATCGGAACAAGATTATTGCTATTTACAAGTATTGGTTAAGTCAAGGTCGCCGTAATTCCCGATAGAGCTACGAAGAGAATCTGTTTTCGACTCCAACTTTAAAGTTTTGAAGCTACACGGAACTTAACGAGAATATGTTGTTCATAGAAGACAAGCTTTTTTCCACAGGCATATTTAACGATAGAAATGAGGAAATAATCTGAAATTTTTGATAGTTCACTATTGTCATTGAAGTTTGTCTATTCATTCATTTTCAAGGTACAGTTGAAAATTTAATTTTCTTGGTGTTCTTCAGACGGAAACTGGATCCTACATGATGCGCATAGTTACTATAACAAAAAAAACAACTAATCAATTTGGAATCTCCATCGATCATAAGACATAACTTGAAGTCTAGAATTAGTGAAAAGTAATCAATGCGAAATGTCAAAATATAGAAAAATTCATTAGAAGCCAGTAAATGTTGAAGAATTTCATAGGTTGCTAATGATTTTGAAGTAGACCTAGTTTTTCATATCTGACATCGAGAAAAAGATGAAAGAAAAAATACGAATTGCATAATTATTTATCGAAAACTCTTTAGTTGAACCCAATTAGTTCAAATATGGATAGGGATTATTGCAGTGTCTTAATCCTCTATTAATGCTCATGGGATTAACTTAAAAGAAAAGGAAGCAAGTGAAAAGACCTCTTCATTAATATTTTTCTTTGAAGTATGAATATTCTAATGATTAACAAATACTTTAGATCAGTGTTCAACCAACAACGAAGAAAGCTTTTCAATTTGAAGAAATATTGGTTCATCATGACGAATCCATTCTTCGCGATATGATGTTAGATAAAAATAATCGTTTTCTTTATGGAGCAACAAAAACACAAGTAAGTATATGAATGAGCTATAAAATAAAAATTCTCTATTTACTCTCTCTCTCTCTCTCTCTCTCTCTTCTTTTTCTAATTATTTTATTAATTTATCAATTATTTTTCTAGATCTTTCAAGTTGATCTTCATGATTGTAATCGATTTAAAACATGTTCATCATGTCTTTCAACACAAAATCCATACTGCGGCTGGGGTACAACAATAAATCGGTAAGTTTGTTTATTTTGAGAACTGAGTTTTTCATCATCTTCTTTGTCTGTCTACAGCTGTACGATACAACAAAATGAAAACAATGATAAACGACGTTTTCGTTGGTTACAAATATATGAAAGTTGTCCAACTATTATTGAAACAGCGCCTGTTGTCATTTCAAAAGGAAAATCGGACATAGTAAAACAATGTTGCTTTCCTTAAATTCTCTTTTTTTTGTTTACTATTGAATATTTTAGTTACATTTGAAGGTTGCTAGTGTACCCGACGATTCTACTTCGAAATATTTCTGTTCGTTTGCATTAACTTCACTTCTAACAGAAACAGAAGAAAATGATACTGATACACCTATTTATATATCAAATGCTATTAAATATGAAAATTATATTACATGTTATTCACCACCACCTCAAGCACTATCGAATATTGCTCACGGTATTATAACGAATCAGAAAGCTAAATTTGCTCTATACGAATAATAATCGATAGATTTATAGGGATCGAACAAAAGATTTTTGATAGTGATATAAAACGAAAGTGAATGCTAACAACTAGCTTCTGGATTATTAATTTAAAGCGATAGAAAAAAGTTTTTAAAATTTCTTTAGTTTTTTCTTTTTTTGCGACAAAAGAGTACACGTTCTCAATGATATTTCAGAGTGCTTTACATAATTTATATATCTCTATTCAATGAGATATTAGAATTGATTGCATAATATAATAACTTTGGCCTATATAATATTTAAAATAAGGTTTTATCGTGAAATTTTCCATCAGTATTAATTTTACTAAAATTTAGATTCAATCGTGATACATCTGTTGTATAATGATATTATTCTTGCAGAAAAAAATATTACATTTTATGATTGTTCATCATATGTGACGTAAGTAATTTCTGATGTTCATAAAAAACAATTTCAAGAGTAAAGACAACTTTTAGATGTACATCATGTATGAATAATTCATTCGATTGTACATGGCAATTATTAACATCAACATGTGTTGATAGTGATTTAGTTGTGGAGAAAAACGACACGATTATAAATAGTTCTTCAATTAATCAATGCCCGCGGTATAATGTATCAAAAAGAGAAATATTTGTTGTTGATGGCGATTCGTTTATTCTTGGTGAAAAGGGCCGAGCGATTATTCAAACAATTGAATTAAAATTTACTATTCAAAAATATTTTCGTTGTGTATTAACATTAATAAATTCTAGTAAAATCACTAGCATTGGAAAAATCATAAACGATTTATTTATTTGTGATCCATTTCAGGTAAGAATTTACAAAAATTATTTGAATCGATTTTGAACGAAGTTATTTTTTTTTTGCTTGATGTAGATTTCTTATGAGAACGATATTGGTCAACAAAGTTTAACATTCGATATCGAATGGAAAGAATGTGAAAATGAATGTACGTATAAAAAATTGGAAGCTCTCACAGATTTCACAGGTAATATATTAATATCAAAAACTTCTCTTGCATTTTCGTTTCATTTCTTTTCTATTTAGTAAACATTTATAAATGTAAACATCTCGCTGATTCTTGTGGTTCATGTTTATTACTTCATGAAAATTATCATTGTATATGGTGCGAGACAGATAAATCATGTCATCATGAAATAAATTCATCAATATGTAAACCAAATCATATAATAAGTTCATCCATGGGTATATGTCTTGATCCACGTCTTCGGCAAATCTATCCTACAATAGGTCCACAGTATGGTCGTACGCCAATACAAATATATGGTTCAAGCTTAGGTAAAACTCCATATGATATATCTGTTGTTCTTATACATTCAAATCAAACGGAATATCCATGTGATATTCAAATTGAATCATATGTTATTGCTCAATCATTTACTTGTCAAATGCCATCCTTACCAATTGGAATCTATACCATTAAAGTTACTGTTCATTCGGTTGTTAGTAATGATCAACCCATTTTTCATATTGTGGTCAGTAGAAAATTAAAAGTGAAAATAAATTAACTATTTTGTTCTTTGTTTAGAAACCAACAATTAATGATGTTTATCCAAATCTAGGACCTCGATCTGGTGGTACTTTACTTTCAATAAAAGGAAAACATTTAACAATAGGAAGCAAAATAAATATATTTGTTGGCCATCAAGCATGTTCACTTGTTGAAAATGAAGAAACACTTATTAGTAGTACAATATCAGATGACGAAAATAATCAACTGTTAACTTCGTCCGTATCACAATTCGAATCATATAATGAAAATGAAGAAGAAACAATTCAATGTCGTACATCTAAATTAGCAGCTATAAACGAACATGATGACAATCGAAAACAAAGATTTGTTAAACGACAAGCATTATGGATTGGCACAATTACAATATTAATTGATAATTTTACAGAAACTTATTCAAATATAACTTATTCATATACAGAGGTAAGAAACTACAAGAAACTGCCGGAATATTTAGAATTATCTATTGATAACGTTTAATAGAATTGAATTGTGTCAAACGAGTGAATCTTCGTCTTCACTTTTGTCTAGGTATCTTAATTTTCCGAACAAATGATCACGAGTAGTTCTACATTTCATGGATATTTTTCGCTATTCCCTTATAACTGTACCATACCACACTTAACTGATCGTTGTATTTGAAATTATAGGATCCACGCGTATATAATCTAAGTCGATATGCAGGTATTCAAAGCGGTGGTTTACCATTTCTTGTTCATGGTTCTAATTTTAATTCTATTCAAACACCACAATTCTTCGTCGAGTATAATAATCGCCAATTATTTATTGAGGTTTGTTCATCCGTTTTCTCTGTTTAATTTGATTTTATATTCAAAAAAAAAAAAAATGAAATTTTAGAATTGCTCAGTTAGAACTGCGGAAAGTATGCTTTGTTATGGCCCATCGTTCAAATGGATAGAAAATGAAACAAAAAATAAAAGTTCAATATTATCTACAGCTACAACAATGATTTTATCAACTACAACAATGTCATCATCGTCAGCAACAACAATAACTCATAGTTTACACTCACGATCAACGGATAAAAATCATTGTTTTGAATTGAAATTTGGCTTTTTTATGGATGATGTTGAACATGTTCGCAATACGTCAACATATGTTGAGACATTTCTAATTTGTCCTGATCCAATTCTACATGCATTTAATGATGATGGCCAACGTATACAATATCGTCACGACTATTTATCAATTGAAGGTTCAAATTTACTCGATGTCGCAACAATAAATGATTATTCGATATCGATCGGTTCATATCCATGTATCATAACATCAATATCCGATCAACAAATTGTTTGTCAACCAACAAATCGTACTATTGAAAAATTGATAAGAAAAAAACGAATTTTACTTGATATTCATACAAAATATAATGAACACGCTATTGTTCGCGTAAGTATCAAGTACTTGAAATTAAGTTTATAACTTTATTCCTATTCAATAGGTCACACTTGGCCGTCGAGTTTATACATTGGGTACATTAATATTTACGTCAAATATTGAAAAACGATCATTAATCTTATATTACATAATCGCAAGTGTTTGCGGATTTTTTCTAACAATGTTTATCATAATCGTATCAATTATTTTTCGACGAATAAATTCAAAACGTACTCGACAACTTAACCGTTTACAGAATCAAATTGATACACTTGAAATGCGTGTTGCTCGTGAATGTAAAGAAGGTTAGTTTTGCCTTCATGAAAAAAGAAAATCTATACTTATTACTTCTTTATTTTGCAGCATTTGCTGAACTTCAAACTGATATAGGGGAAATAACAAATGATTTGTCACAATCAGGCGTACCCTATAATGATTATCCTATCTATTGTATGAAAGTTTTATTTCCAAATGCTACTGACGAAGAAAAATATATGATGCTTCATAATATTGATATACCGGTAAGCTTAAAAAAATACAATGAAAATACTTGCGATTGATAAATCTCTTTGTAGCTGAACCTACTCTGCTATGTTGACTGAAATAATTTTTGAGTATAATAAAAATATTTGACTCCCTTACCTTACTGATACGAAGAAACTGTACTTTAATGGTCGGTTTTTACATGAATACCATTGTCTATCGCAGAAACAGCAAATTCTGAAATATTTACAAGAAATCAATCTTGTTAAAATCTGTATTTGTATACAGTTCGAAGTCAAAATTTAAAAATATATTCTCATCATGTTTCGGAGGAAAAGTCTAGATTTCTTTCTTCAAACTACAATGATCCGTTTCTTCGCTGTCTTCCAAAAGAATCAAGACGATTCAGTGTAGAATTTGATCCGATAGGTCACTACAGTATTTGTTTTAAATGAACTATATTTATCTTTTGTTCCCTAGCTTGAACCTAATCGACGAAATAATGTTCGACAAGGTCTTCAATTTTTATCTCATTCATTGTATAATCATCATTTTCTTCTTGTAATTATTCGTACATTGGAAGCAGATAAAATTAATTTTCGTTTACAAGATCGTATGCAATTTGCATCGCTGATCAGTATACTTCTTCAAGATAACATTGAATATTTAACTGAGTATGTCACACGAGAAATTTTTCTTATTTATCTAATTATTGATAATTGATTTAGAATATTAAAAATATTATTAAAAGAATTAATTGAAAAGTCATTACAACAAGACCGAAATAATAGTAAAATTCTATTAAGAAGTAATGCATCTGTCGCTGAAAAGATGCTTTCCAATTGGTTTGCTTTTCTACTATTCGGTTATATTAAAGTAAGAAATTAATTTCAAATAGAAAAAGAATTTTTATTTTTCGATATCTAAGGAACGTATTGGATCACCGTTGTATATATTATTTCAATCAATTAAACAACAGATTCATAAAGGTCCTATTGATTATTTTACAAATGAATCAAGGTATTCACTAAGTGAAGATAAACTTCTTCGACAACATGTCGATTATCAATCAATGGTAAATAATGCAAAGAAAACATTTGATTTTCTTATTGATTTTTGTTATTTCAGATTGTTTATGTGATTCAATTGGAAGATGATAAATCTCATCTCATTGCAACACCGGTGCCCATTAAGGTTCTTAGTTGTGATTCAATCACTCAGGTGAAAGAAAAAATAGTTGATCATTTCTACAAAAACATTCCTTATTCCAAACGTCCATCAATTGAAGATTTTGATTTGGGTATGTATGCATGAACATCGAATGCTTCTTCTATATAGATTATCAAACTATAGAATACATTGACTACTGGATACTAATCTTCCGAGAATTTTAGTTTTTCAAGTTCAATTCAGAAAGTTTAAGATGTTTGAGAGTCTTTTGTTCTTGAATATTGCATCAGTATATATATGTTTTTCTTTACCATAGAGTGGAGGATTGGTTCTCATATGAAACTACTTCGTGATGATGAAAAAGTTGATATTCCTGATTCAAATGGTTTTCTACAAGTACATACATTAGCAACTTATAAAGTATAATAATAATATATAAAGATAGTAAAACTAAAATGAATGATCTAATTTTTAGATACATGATGGTGCTCGATTATTTCTTAGCATAAAACCTGGTGTGAATCATACGAATACATCATCAAATTCATCGTTGTTTAGTTCACAAACAAATTCTGCGGGTTTAGCTCATGGACTCACCGGTTGCTATCCAACTAAAAACTCATCTTATACAAAAAAACTTGATGATGATCATAGTTGGCGATTACTTCAAGGACCTGGTAATAAAATATGGATACTTCTTTTTATATACGTTTTGTCTCGAGAGTCATGAAATTACTGATCAAACTTGAGGGCAACTGGCATCTCTTTACAGAAAAAGAAATTTTCGTGCGAATTAAAAATATCAAGATAAATAAGATTGGGAATAGCTCGTGACCTGGTTTTATATAAGCGACATTTTTTTTATGGTTGCTATTTTTATCCAATAGAAACATATACTATACTTAGAAGGAAAAAAAACTGCTAGTTTACGTTGATTCGTTTTTCTGTGTCTATTTTATTGATCTCTATTCTCAGTTAAAAACTAAGATGAAAACACCGGACTCTACGATGCTCACGATTTTATCATTCTTTTCCAAAGAAAAATGCATAGAATAAAGATAGAAATTCAAGTACATATTGAAAACAAACTGCACATACGATTGTCGATTTAACAACGGAGTCGAATTGTTAAACAGTAACCTTTTCTAAATTTTTTCATAAATTTGATTAAGTTTAATTAGTAGCAAAACTGTTTGTGTCTATAAAAAGATCTCACATGAGCTTGAGATAAAAGAAACTTGCTATTATAAAATAGACAACCAAATATTATTAAATTCAATAATAGATTTAATCAATTTCCGAAAAGATCATCGATTTACTAATACAATTCATTCGGAACAATCATTTTTCAATTCACGATCAGAACAAAATACACATTTTTATCATTTGGTAATCAATTTTTTCTTTTTTTCTTAAATTTATTTATCAATTCATTTTATTTCTTATAGGTCAAACCAACCGATCGTGAAGATGATGGTCGAACATTAATAACAAATAAACTTGTTTCAGAAGTTTATCTAACACGTTTATTAGCAACAAAAGGTTCATTACAACAATATATTGATAGTTTTTTTGATACGATATTTTGTCTTGCTGATTTGCCATTGCCAATTAAATATTTATTTGATTTTCTTGATGAACAAGCCGAAATTTATCAAATATTCGATTCAAATATTATTCACACGTGGAAGAGTAACAGGTGTGAAAATTAATTTAAAAATAAAACAGATGCAAATAACTATTTTTTTCAAATATTTTTCTTAGTTTACCATTAAGATTTCTTGTTAATATTATAAAAAATCCTGATTTTATATTTGATGTTCAAAAAACCAATGTTATTGATGCATCCCTGTCAGTTATTGCTCAAATGTTTATGGATAGTTGTGCTGCCGGTACTCATCAATTAACAAAAGATTCACCATCATCAAAGCTGTTATTCTATCGTGACGTACAAAAATATAAAAAACTTGTAGAAAAGTTAGTTTGAAAACAAAAGCGACCGCAACTAAATCTAGATAATCATTTTGAAATTAAAAAATAATTTATTTTAGGTATTACGATGCTATCTCTTCATTGCCTACTGTCTCTACTACTGATCTCGATCAAAATGTGATAATAATTAAAGAGCAAGAAAATCAAGTACAGGCAAAATATTCTTTTTTGAATTCATATTGAAACTATATTGTTTTTTCTGTATTCAGAATTCATCGAACAAACGAACAAATGACTTCAATCGAACTTATGCTCTCTATAAATTATATAATGAATTTATAAGTCGATATAAGACTAGTTTACGAATAGCAATGATCAATGATTTACACAACAAACAGTGTCAATTAGTAGCGGTATTTGAACAGATTGTTACTTTAATGGAAAGCTTTGAACTTGATATTTAAAACTGTTTTTTGTTTTGTACAAAACATTTGCGTATTAATCGACATATTAAAGATATGATCTTCAGAAATCTTCTATTTATTCGACAAGGAGCAGCAAATTTTGATCTTATTTGATTGTGCATTTAAATGAACAGAACAGAAACAGTTTTAAATCCATTTATATGATTAGGCATTTCTTTTAAATATCAGATTGACTACCATATACTTAGTCATATTACTCTACAGTGATATCAAACCAATTTCTAATGCTCAATAAATGTAAAAACATTCAATTGCATCATGTATCTTTATTCGCTTCACTCACAAATACAAGCTTCATTTACTTCCAATTAAATATGAACAAGATGCACAGCTTGTGTTCATTTTAAAATCTGCATCTATTCATCAATATAAGTAAAGAAGTGTCATTGAAGAACGAATATATATCTTATATATATTGAACTTCAAAAAAATGTTTAAGTCTGTGATAAAACTGGATCTACAACGAACTAAAGTTGATTGATTCAATTCAATGACAACAAGTTTTTCATTTGATATACGATGTTCTTCAACTTCTAGATCAAACCTTATGAAAGCTTTTTACAAACAAACTGAATAAATAAATCCAACAACTTCTCATAGCACTTGATAGTACTTTGTTAGCAGACAACCTATGTTTCATTCAAATTAGTAATATCAGTTTGAAGTTTTCTGTCAATATTAAATTGAGTTGGCCAAGGTAAATTGTAGCGCACGCTATTATTTGTTTATCCATGAAAAACAAGAGTTACTGAAAATAAATGAGATGTTAAACTTTGGAAAGAGAGATATGAGATGCAGATTGTATTCAAAAAATAGCTAATATATGCATTTTACAAGATTGCTGCAGTGTTAAACTGATGATTTCAGTGCATATCAACGGATTACTATTGAAATAGTATTTAGAATCTGATTTCACTGAAACTTACGTATAAGTATTCCGAGCTCTATTATGTAAATCGAGTATTTGTTTTGCTGTTCAGAAAACAATCTCTTTAAAATAATAATTTTTTAATCTTTTATTTGGCTTAAGTGTAATAACAAATATTACGTTCGCATTCATCAATATATAAGAAGATTATTATTTCAAAAACAATCTTATTGATTCAAGTGACTAACGAAAAGTTATGAACAGTTTTTTTACATGCATAGAAAGTGTTAAATAAGCTGCTTTACAAACATTTCAAATTGTTGCTATCGAGTTCTTCCAATTAGAGCGAAATTTTGTCTGTTCGTTGATAAGGTGGTGAACAATGATGTAACTAAATTACAATAATCTTAGTGTTCTGTACATTTTTTTTGTTTCTTTTCGATACATAAACTTCTTGTTTCTCGTCGTTGCTGTTAAGTAAACATTCAATCATACGGCGATTGCATAAACAAATGTAAGTACTCAAATTGTGATTATGTTCAATATTATATGGTCTAAGGTGAATTTCGTATTCGGCATTAGACCGATGTTAAGTTTGAATGTAGGTATACATGCGAACTATGTCGACATTCATCAAAACAAAAGGCTCATCTATTGTTGTGTTGTTGAGACTTATCAAAGCTTTGATCTCTGCATTTATTTCATCCATCATACCAACGCATATTTTTCTATTGTTGTAAAGCGAGGTTGTTCAAGGTATCCGATGCATCTATGAAAAGAACAAAATCAACGAAAAGTGAAGTTCTCTAGAGCATCTTGTCACTATCAATCAAATCATACATCACGATAACGACAAAGCCACAAAGTAATCACAATCATGACAAGTTAATGGTGATAATTATAGAATGTAACAAATTTGATAGCTCATAGAAATATTTAGATCCATTAACAAATGCATGCATTAAGTATTAATAAATTTATTCTGTCGTTACTCTAGACAATTAAAATACTATTTAAACTAGATGTGATGGACTATAGTAGATTTTAAGAACCTTTATTTTTTGCGGTTGTTTTTAAACACTCGGTGAAATCGATTTATATCGTCAGTTATTTTTTCATCTATAAAATATTTGTTTCCATTCAAATCTATCGGAAAAAAACGTAAGTAATGGCTATAGGTAATGGTTCGTGTAATGCGGTTATTTGCATGCATTTTATATTTGAAACATCTTATTAATAAAATAATATCACACGACTATGTAAACTGTAATGCGAAAGAATTATGTAACACCATTGAAAGTAATTCGTTCTGAAACGAATAAATTAATGTAAAAGGTTATACTATTGAGTTTCAAGGTTTTCTTTGATTTACAGGCACATTTTTTGAGGAAGTATGAAATTATTGACATTATTTTCAACGCAATGCAAAGAACGAAATCTCATTTGTGTTGTTTATGTCAAAGAATTTTTCGTCACCTTTACTGTTTCATGTTTGCCATACAAGATTATTCATGTTCATAACATAAGTCTGCCGAGATTACTTTTCTTTACAAACAGTCTGTATTTATTCTCGAATGAGAGAAAATAATTTTCTTAAGGTACTGCATATAATTACAAATAATACAATCTAGTTCATTTAAAGTATAACATAGTTGTATGTACCACAAGTTCTATGAATCGATGTTAGAATAAATATGCTATGAAGTAATTTTTCGCAAAAATTTCATTCAACTTTCAAGAATGATTACAACAAAAATTGATCTATTCACTTGAAGACTATATATTTAAAAAAAAGATTTTGTCATGCATTTTTATTTACAAAAGGAATACATATTTTATACATAAATTTTTTTTTCTAAGAAATAAAAAGATCATCAAATAAACAATTAAAATATTGAATAAACATAGACCAAAGTGAATGAATAAGTAATGAAGGTTCTTTATCTCGTAATAATGGTAAATAATCAAGTACAGTTTGAACATTTTCTTCCTGATATCGATAGAGACAATCGAGTGTTAGTGGTCGACGTGTTTTAATCGTATTAGTTGTTTCAAATTGTCGTTTATATGTTTTAATACCTGATAATAATTGTTTTATCGCAAGTTCATGTGTATCAAGTATTGTTTGAATTGAATTTGTTTTTGATGATGTACATGAAAGAAGACATTGCAAAAAATTTGTTTCAAATTGAACAAGATAAATTAAACGATAAAGATCCAATGAAGATTTCTGTAAACTATAAATAGAAAAATTTTTCAAATCTAAATAAGTCATTTTAATTGATATTGAACTCATTAAAGTAATTGATAAATCATCCTTATACAAATTGAAAGTTGAATTAAAATAATGCGGCACTAATTTAGCTTGAAGGCGATCGAAAAGAAAATCAGTAAAACGATGTGCATGATTAAGCACATCGGTTGAAGTAAATGAATCGGATGAATATTTTTCAAAGAAATAAAATAACGTATGTTTAAATATAACAAATGGAAGTTGCCCTTGAGTCTTTCCGTTTAAATAATTCCAAATAATCGATGCGAAACGTATTTGTTCATCAGACATAGTTGAAACAAGTTTTGCTTCAATCACTTTGTATGTGTAAGACCAAGTTGAATCTAATGAAGCTGAAAGGATTTTTTCACAAGCATGACATTTATCTGTTGCACGCATGTATTGTTCATCATTATTGACTCGAATAAAACAAGTACCATCAAATAGGTTATCAATATTGACGGGCCATAAACGTTGACGTTGTTCATAAATGTGACGTAGTTCTTGTGGCCATGAACAAACTCGTAAAATAAAGTACAACGATGTATAACTAACATCAAGATCATACGAATAAGAAAATTTCGCATTATTGATAATAGTTTGTCGAGTTTTACTTGGATGTGTTTGCGATATATAACCAAAAACTGTATTATGATTAGTTTCATTGAAACACATTTGCACTAGATTATGCGTTGTATTGACGAGAAAAAATGGACGCAAACGATGATTAAGTTTTGAACCGGAAAGTAATGACGAACAATGATCACATGATGAAAATAGTTTTGGTAAACGTGTTACATTGTTCGTTGTATATTTCAATGATTGAATACCAAATAAACGACTATGTTTAGTTATGTGAACAAATTTTTGTTGTTCATCGAAGATTAATGATGGTGTATCGAACTTTTTTACATCTCTACAAAGAAATAAACTATTTAAGATGAATATAAAAATTAAAACTAAAATAATTCACTTTAAATGTACACATTCAAGTTCTTTATGTTCAATTAAAATAGCTTTTGAAGATCGATGAATACGAATAAATTGTTGTTGTACAACATTATCAATAATAGAACTAAGTGTTTTACAGTTATGAGAAATAATATTCTGATGAAATTCGTTGAGAAATAAATCATTATTACAACGCGACGATGATGCTGGTAATAATGTTGTAAAAATGTCATTCGATGGACATATATATGATGACTGATTGTTATGAAGATAGATTTGTTCTGAATAAGTTAATGAACGAGATCCATTTTGGCGTGTCAACGGATTTGTTCTGTTTGAACGAGAATATGGTGGACTAGGTATAATAACTGCATTTACTGCTATTGGCGATGTAACAGCTGATGAAGACGATGACGGCGACGATGAAAGAATAAGTCGATCTTGAGAAGAGAATGGTGTTGAATTACAGGAGAGCGACGAAAGTGAAGAGTCAAACAACGATCGCGAAGGTGAGGTGTTAAGTGATTCTTAAATAAATAGCATACATAAAACAAGTTCGCATTTAAAGAAGCTCTTCGAAATATTAGCTAGCTTAGCTTACCTTGCACGATTTCTCGTTTATCAATCATAGTTTCTCTATTTGTCATTTGATCGTTGATAATTGTAAAATATTGATGGCTTGCACTTTGATCATTGTCGCTTATATGTACCTTGATGTCTATGCTCACTTTTGTACTACCACCTCCACCATCCCCGTTGTCATTTTGTTTATCTATATCTTTCTCCTTGCTAAACAGGTGTCCCATCGCCGTATTTTCTTCGTTTGCCGTTAATTTAAATGCTTGTTCTATATTATTCTCATCAAAAACTATTGATGTATTGCTTGATTTAAATTTTTTACATTCGCCTGACAATTGACCAGGCAATAATGTTGATAATGTATTATGCATGAATACGAGTGGTTCATTACTCGTTGATGTCATAGTCGCTAACAGTGAGGGTGATGAATATTGAATAACTTTTCTTTCGTTCTCGTCATTATCGTTCACTATGATATCATTCTCTTTTACATCGGACAAATGAGACAGAAAAATACTGTTTCGCTCCAATGGCGTATTCAACGGTGACGTTGACAATGATGATGATGATGATAATGATGATGATAATAGTAATACAGGTACTTGTTTTGTAGGTCGTTTATCATTACAAAACAAGTTAGAAGAATTAGTTTTCTTTGAAGGAGAGTGTCTACGTCGTTTATGATGTAACGTAGACTTTTTACCGATACAATTACCCATGATATTGAATTCGTATGATATCTAAAGACAAAAAGCAAAAAGAATGAAGTATGAAATTTTCGTCTCAATTTGAATATCAAATTGGAAACCTCAGTATTTCAATGAAAAAACAACAAGAATGAAAATTACACCGGTATATATATATACAGATATATGGTCCCACTGTGTGTTGCATGCAGGCATGCATGAAAATTTTATGGCCTCACTCTCTCCCATACTTTTTTTTCTATTTAAACTAACAATGGTAAAATTCGTACACATTCGTTGTCCTTCAATCTGTATATCCATCATCATTCATTTAGCTAGTATAACATAGTTTTGTTGTTTTTGAACAGAGGAAATAATTATCAAGTAGAGAAGCAAATTCTTATTCATCTACATCTATCTAAGTGGACTTTCTTTCCTACTATTCTTTTTTTTCTTTTTCTTCTTCTTTTCTCTTGTCCCCTTTCATTTGTCACTGAATGCTTTATGTACTACGATGTCTCAAGATAGTTCGATTAAACACAAATGTAGGGCGGTTTGATAACCTTCGACCAAGAAGAGAAAAAAACTCTCTTCTTGTTCTTCATCTTCATGATATGTATAAGATAATGATTGATATCATTTCGTTGTGTCAGATGAATATACATGTATGTATGGTAAATTAGGACATTATAGTGTAGAGATGTTTATAGATAAAAAAAACAGTAGGCTACTTCATATGGTTTATATATTAAAAAAGAAAAAAGAAACCTACTAACATAGAATTCAAATCGATATTATTACATATGAATAATAGTTATTGCTCTGTAGTGAATGATGAAACCTCTCTAGTAACATATATACTATTATGTAGAGAAACAAATGGAGCGACCGAGAGTTTTTTTTATGTGATCAAAAATGATTACTACATCAAAGAAATACAAATAAATTTTTGAACATACATACTGTGTAAATGTCCTATGAGCATAGAAGTGATTACGATTATTGGTTCTCTATAGATGTATTTATTTTATCCTCTACTTTTGTGTCACAATAGAGTTTCGTCAGTAAAAATGTGTGGCACCTGTTCATCCATAGTTCAAATTCAAAAAGAAAACAGACATCATGTAGAAATGTCGATGGGAGAATGCAATCGAAGCACCACTCCTGAGTTCGGTTGTTCGCCAATGAAAACAAAATGTCCTTCATCGAAATATTGAAAGAAAATTGAACTAAGTGACGTATCTAATTTCGTTTGCATACGTTTATGAATAAAAAGAAAAGAAAGAAGTTCGAAAAAAACCTCAATAGGTAATAAGATGACACCATTAAGTTACTCTAAATAGTTGTCATACGCATATGAATGGGTTTAGAGATGATATTATGATAGCTTCAAGTACATTGCGTTCATTTTTATATGTCAACATTGCCTATCCTAATTTATTTCAAAATAGCTAACAACATGTTTTATTAATTTTTCTTTAGTCTGCTTATGTCTGACAACAATCGCTCTTACCAATGATCGCTTATA
Organism: Rotaria socialis; assembly: GCA_905331475.1. Taxonomy (NCBI): domain Eukaryota; kingdom Metazoa; phylum Rotifera; class Eurotatoria; order Philodinida; family Philodinidae; genus Rotaria; species Rotaria socialis. The sequence continues at coordinate 71,684 of CAJNYU010003734.1, forward strand.
CCCTCAAACACCATAAAGTGATTCTTTTAGTGTGTGTGTGTGTCTCGTCTCCTGTCGTTTCATGTTGAGCCGCCTTGAATAATGTACGTGTGTTTGTGTGCTTGTTTATGTATGATATGAGATTATTGCCTCTACTTACTACCAATCTGATCTTAACAGACTACTAGATATCAAGGTTCGATCATTACATCTACATCTGTCTATATTCATACACAGAGAAATAGTAATGTTCCGTGTATGAGAAAATAAAAAGGCTAGATCTTGACTCACGGATAATTTTTTTGTCAACGAAACTAAATGTCTTTCGATTTTACTGAGTCTGTACTATTTGTCTTTTGTGTCTCGTTCTGTTTTTTCAAATAAAATGGATCACATAAGTATAATCAGAATATAATCTGCCATTTAGTCAATCATAGATCAGTTGATGATGATGATGATGATTATACAATGTATAGTAAAGATGTTTACATACTATATATTATATATATGCTTGTTATACTTATCGCATCTCATCTGCAAGCACGCGGATGACGAACGATGTCAATCTAGATATTCTCTTTTGTTTTTTTATTCAAACTACTAGAAAAGAAAATGATTGCATCATAGTTTACTTAATTCAATATGCTGTCTATATTTGATAAAAGTGTGGGAAAAAGTAAGGCCAAAGTATTACACAGACAGACAACAGTGATACAAAGGGAAGATTACGAATAGAAGAATATATGCCAAAAGAAAAATGAATAAAGAAAGAGAATACAAGCTGCTGCTTTTTGGACATAAAATTTCGAATAAAAATTTCAAAAATGATCCCTTTTTATTTTTAGAAAAGACGAGTGAAAAATTGTGACATACTGAATGATAAGTATTTTCTCCAGTAATCGAAAATCGTACGAGATTAAATGTAATCTTCGATTAGTAGTAAATATCAGGAGAATCGTTTAAATAAAAATAATTTTATGGCCACTATTTCATCATTGTAACTTAACAATATACTTATGACTTACTTATGTTTGACAGCAATGTTCTCTCGTTGAAAATGTCGTCATACATACATTCATATACAACATATATACATTGATCATTGAGGTGACTTGCACTATATACAATTTGTCATAACAATGTGAACACACACACAGACTCTACTCGATAACGCGAAAGCGTTTTTTTCTTCTCTTCTTTATCATTTCTCTTGATCATGCATATGTTACAGAAAAAAGAGAAGAAGAAAAAAAAATTATATTTAGCATATTAGCTTGAATGGATTAGTGGCTGTATGATGACAATCTTGATCAAAGAAGCATAATGTAACTGTTACTTGAAGTATCTTTTTACACGTTATATCAGACTATGTTGATGTATATATACATATATATATATATATTAAGCAAATATACTTATACACAGATTCGAGCCGATGGTGATAAAGTGATGCATGACACTGATTTTTGCCTAATCACATTTATCAAAAAACATATTTCATTAGGCATTGTCTGTCTTAGAAACGAGTTCAAAGTCATTCATGTACATGTACACATGTGACATTAAGTGGTACGATCAAGGACGTTCGTCTGTGCAAATAATCATCTCAACAGCTCTCATCTTTTATGGCCGTAATTCATGATAATAATAAAAAAGAAAAGTAATTAAAATGATTGAATTTGGTTGAATAGTAGTCAGTTAGTATGCAATTTCATTGATGATCATTTTAAATTGATAATCAAATCTATCTGTTTTCATAATAAAATAATATACGATAAAAAAATGGGAATAACTGGCCAACAGAAACAACCAACAGTCTGTGACAATTCTCATTAATTGAAATGAAAGAGATCTCAGATGCTTGTGTTTTCGAGAACTTAATAAAGGACACGTATCGTTTCATTTCAAAAATATTTTGATCTATCGAGCATTGTTTCAATTCTTTCTAGCGTAAAATCAGAAACAAAATAAGACCTTTAAAGATCTCTTTTTCACTCAGTCGAAAATACAAGTTACTTGTTCTTGTAGTTTTAAATTTATAGAAAGAGTTTACATCTATCTTTATTTTTTTCACAAAAAAAGAATATAAAATAAAGTTTCTCTAATATTTCAAACGTACTTAACTAAAAAAATTCTTACTAACAATAATTCATTGATTGAAACTTTATTAGTGAAAACTAAAAACTATTGAAATCTATCGGTAATAGCAGCCATGTAGATCAGCTTATTACTTCGATTTTAAAGTTATTAACTAGTTTATGATTTCTATTGAAGAGCATCGATTGATATTAGAAAATATTATTAGTATTAAAAAATAACGCTTAAATTATCAATAGTGATTCGTTCTCAAGTATGTGTTGTATCAGAAATTCAATGATTGTGTTTTGCAAGATTTCTGTAATTAGTTACTGTAGAGTAGTCATTTTTTTTATGCAAGCATTTCTCTTTTGTTTTTACTTCACGTTTCTTCGACTGGACATGTGAAATCAAAAGAATGTTTAGTTTGGAAGAAGAGAAACTATTCCATGCTAGGATTTAAAAAGAAATGATCACTCCTACGCAAACTACTAGTGGAAATACAGTAAGAAATATTTTTATCACATTAGTATTTGCAGTGTATTTTATATGATTAAAAATATTTAATATCGATGAATGAAATCAAAAGAATTTCTAAAATTATGTTGTATTCTACTTAAAACATTCACGATGTCGCTATCTTTCGTTTATGCATATTCTTTTGCTACGCTCTTTTTATTGATTAGTCAACTCAACAAATCCGTTACACTGACTTCGGCTTGACTCATTCGTCTATCTGTTGTATATTCTACTTACTTTCTTTTTTTGTGGCAACTGTCTCTTGCTCGAAGATTTGAAAGTCAATTCATTGCCAATAAGCAGAAATATGTCTGGAAAGAAAGGCAAAGGGAAAGGAGCATCTGCTGGTGGTGATTCGGGTGAGGCATCAGGTGGTGGCACTAAGGGTGGCACGTCAGTCAAAGTAAAAAAATATTGACATTGAGATGAAAGATTGATGAAACTTATATTCATAGGTTCGACATATTCTTTGTGAAAAGCAATCAAAGATATTGGAAGCTTTAGAAAAAATTAATAGCGGCATGAAATTCGATGAGGTTGCACGTACTTATTCGGAAGATAAAGCTCGGCATGGAGTAAGAAATCTTTTTTTTTGTGAGCTATGTTTGCCAGTTTAATCTTGTCTATTTCAAAAGGGTGATCTTGGCTGGATGACACGTGGATCAATGGTGGGCGAATTTCAAGATGCAGCTTTTGCTCTTCCTGTTAGCACATTAGCTAAACCTGTGATATCGCCTATTGTTAAAACTAAACATGGTTATCATTTAATAATAGTTGAAGGAAAAAAATAATCACTTGTTACAATAAACTACATCATTCTTAGATGTGCATTTTCTTCTAGATATGAAATAAAATATTTAAAAAAGAACTAAATCGGAAAACTAATGTGGAATGCCACTAAGACTTCGTCGAAAGCGTATTTTAATCATATCTATTATATCGATTATTCTTATTATTTACTTCACTAAAAATCATTCGGAAAAGCAGACAAATAACGAAGATGATTTATTGGATAAACCAATAAAGAAACATGATAAACGATCTGTTAATAAATTAGATGATGCAACTACGAGAAAATCTCAATATCAAACACGAACAGTTCGAGAAGCATTCGTTCAAATTGATGGAAAAACATTGAGAAAAATTGATTGGCATGATTATGAAATGATTGCTCGTGAAAATGCTCGAAAAGGTACTATCGTTTTTTTTGTATCTCTTGGTATTTCATTCTTCTTCTTTCTTTTTCTTGACTTTTCATCAGGACTAGGTGAGGGAGGAATAGGAGTTGAACCAAGTGCAAAAGAACGGAATAGTGCAGAATTCAAGCAACTTTATCGAGAGAATGGATTTCATGCTTTTATTTCGAATAATATTTCACTTGATCGTTCTGTTAAAGATATTCGTCATCCCGAGTAGGATAAAAATTTTATTTGTTCTTTTATTCTACGTCTATTTGTTCCTTTTGTTTTTATAGATGTCAAAACAAATTATATCTAGCTGAATTACCTTCTGTAAATCTTGATATCGTAGTTTTTCTTTCATTATCAGTTTATTTTCTGATTAGGTTAGTATCATTATTCCTGTTCATGACGAACATTTAAGAACATTACTACGATCAGTATATAGTATATTAAATCGAACACCAGCAAAACTTCTCAAAGAAATCATTCTTGTCGATGATGCTAGTGGCAAAGGTAAATATCTTTCTTTTTTAAGAATAAAGTTAACCTTTAAATCTTGTACATATACATTTATTTAGAGGACTTGAAAGGACCACTTGATGCTCATGTTGCTAATCTAACCAAGACACGTATAGTTCATCTTCATCGACGTGAAGGTCTTATTCGTACAAGATTAGTTGGTGCACGTGAAGCTAAAGGTGAAATTCTTATTTTCTTTGATTCACATATCGAAGTTAATACTAATTGGTTACCACCATTAATTGAGCCTATTGTAATAAATTATAAAACAAGTGTCTGTCCGTTTATTGATATTATTAAATGGGAAAATTTTGCTTATATTGCTCAAGATGAAGGTTAGAATCGTGTTTACAATATGTTGAAACAGTACGAACAAAAATCAACTCATCTATTTTCAGGTGCTCGGGGTGCATTTGATTGGGGTATGTTTTATAAACGGTTACCTTTACTGCCTGAGCAAGCAAAAAGTCCAACAGAACCATTCGAGTAAGACAAAAATGGTTTTGAATATTACGCTCAATGTCTGTCTTTCTAGAAATCCAGTAATGGCTGGTGGTCTATTTGCTATTAATAAAAAATGGTTTTGGGAATTAGGTGGTTACGACACGGGTCTCGATATATGGGGTGGTGAACAATATGAAATGTCATTTAAAATTTGGCAATGCGGTGGACGACTTGTTGATGCTCCATGCTCAAGAGTTGGTCACATTTATAGGCAATTTAATCCTCATGGTGGTTTTGCATTTGGTGATTTTTTATCAAGAGTAACTATGAATGACAATTGAATATTTTAAATTCAAAGCTTTTTTAACAATCTAGAATCATAAACGAGTAGCAGCAGTATGGATGGATGAATATGCTGAATATGTTTATAACCGAAATGGAAATATGAGGTATGTTGGTTTGTTCTTGAATTAACTGGGTCTATTATTTATTTAGAAACGTAAAACCAGGTGATATAAGCAAACAACTGGAACTACGTAAAAAATTAGAGTGTAAATCATTTAAATGGTATAAACATTGTTTCAGCAATAAATTCATGTGTTTTTTTTTTACTTGTCATTTTCTACCAAGGTTTATGGAGAATGTTGCATATGATCTACCTCTATATTATCCACCTGTTCCTTTACCTCCGTATGCTCAAGGAGAAGTAAAACATATAGATATATTATTTTCTTGACTATTTTAAATTAATACTGTTATTTTCATTTAGATTCGTAATTGGAACAGTTCTCTATGTATAGATACAAAACATGGTGGTGAACATGCAACATTTGGTCTTAATCTATGTCTTAGAGATGAGCAGGGTAGAAGTGGTGAACAAGTATAATAACTAATTTTGATGATTTTCTTATTTCCTACTAATTTGATTGTATTTTCTTTGTCAAGGAGTTCGAACTTAGTTGGCGTCAAGATATTAGACCGATAGGTCGTGAATTATGTTTTGATGTACCCAATAGAAGCGAGCGTGCACCTATTATCCTTTTCACTTGTCATGGTAATATTAAAATTAATTTTTGTTTCTATTAAATCTAAATGCATGACTTCCATTTTATCAAAAGGTATGCGTGGCAATCAACATTTTGCATACGATATAAATAACCATCATATTATACATGTATCTACACATTTATGTCTGAATTGTGATTTAGACAGTAGACTGATTTTTATGGAAAAATGTGATGGAAAAAGTAAAACTCAACGATGGTCCTTTTATTCTTACAACGAAACGCTAATTCTCAAAGATATGAAACAATTTCTTTAATGTTAAAAACGAGATGCTTTTCCGAAGGTTCTGTGATAATTTCTATCATTTTATTTGTTTTTTTTTTAAATATTAATGGCACACAATGCACTGGTGATGTTTGATAAATTTTGAGTTACTTGAACAAAATATTTGTTTTTATTGAAAAAGAAATTTTATGAATTAAGAGAAAGAATGATCGTTGATTTCCACGACATGGGTTGATATGATAATACGAGCTGGTGAGTTGAGAAGAATATATTCTTCTAAATACACTAAAACATCTCTATAGTGATGGGCATCCTTCAGACTTTTCAAGAGTATCTACTGTAGGGAGACTACGTATTTTTCAAAAACTTATATTCTCTACTTGAAAGAAACAGACATGCTTTTAAGCATTGGGAGTATTAATGAATAGGATAATTACATAAAGCACCTTATTACTTTTCTTTTCGTGTACTTTTTTGAAAATAGAAAAATCAACAATTTTCAAAATAGTTTTCAATAGAACTTGTGAAATCTATCGAAATCACAAATACATATTTCAAAACAAAAATCAAAATATCTGACAAAAGCGCTCTCACAATTTTGTTTTACTATTCGATAGAGCTGTACATCGTTCTATGAGTTTCCGAACAGTGTTTCTAATGGCACGTGTACGCAAAGCAATGAAAGTCATTTTAGTTTAAAAATAATATTTGTAAACCATGAAGGTATTATGATTTATTTTGAATGTTTTCAGGTATTCACTGAATCGTATTATTTTCCTGTTCAGAATTATGTGTCTGCGCTCTCGGTACTTGAATCATAGCTACCGGGAAAATGCAGCTTAGTGTTGTTCAAATCATATTGATGTTCAGAATGATGATGAAAACGATAATTGTAGTTTGGATAAGTCTTCTGACAATTGTGGATTTTGAAAAACAAAAAAATTGTACGTTCCCATTTTTATGTAGTGAATCTTCCTAAATGAATCAAATACAAATCGCTTTTCTATCTATTCTATATGCTTATTTATTATCGATCTCTGCTTTTACTTGATAAATCAGATATAAACTTGATTTTTCCATTTATTTTTACTATATAAAACAGCAAGATTTTACATTGTGTACACTTTTCACATTTAAAACAGGTTGTACTATACATTTTAATGTAGATTTCCATTCGAAAAACACTGATACGAGATTATATGGGTGAACGATAACAAATGCAATTCATAAACAAGCATTGCATATAAAGTATGCACATCGATCGATATAAACGTATAAACATATATCCATTTCTGAACGAATGAATACGAAGAAAAGCAAATGTTCACCTCTAGTCGCAACATTGCTTTTCCTTATTCTATTTCATCGTCATATATATATATATATTTTTTTTCGCTCAACAAAAGTTCATCGATATTCTTTTCTCTCTTTTGCTGTCGTTAAACGCAGCTTGCGTCAGTCAATTCGAACGTGTGTGACCTGAACAATCATGACAAGGCTTCTTCTTGTCAAATCAGGTGCTTATGAATTAGGAGAAATTATTGGACAAGGTGCTTATGGGTGAGTATTTAGTAAATATGATGAAAAATTGCCATATAATCTTTTTTGTTACTCTATCTAGTTGTGTATTTAAAAGTCGAAATGTAGCTACCAATGAAACGGTTGCTATAAAAAAGATGAGTATGTTACGTACTCGCGATGGTTTACCAACGTCTGTAATTCGAGAAGCTGCTTTATTAAAGCGTGTTGGCAAAGTTGATAGTGATAATTTGATTAAGTAAGCACGTTCTAATATCTTTCCTAGTGTATTTATTTACTTTTCTATAGACTAAAGGAAGTTTTCAGTGAACAGCCAAGTGTTGATCGACAGAATATTTATTTTATTTTTGAATATGTCGAACGTGATCTTGAACGTTATCTCAAAATGCATAGTCCTTTAGATATTAATCAAATTCGAGTGTGTAATTCTTCTAGATGAAACAATTTAATTATTATCATTTTTATATGATTTAGAATTTTGCTCAACAATTATTAACAGCTGTATCGGTTCTTCATAGTCATTCTATTTTTCATCGTGATATTAAACCTCAAAATATTCTCGTTACTAATACTGGTTTGTTTGGCAAATGAAGGATAATTTATTTCATATTCATTTTTCATTTAGGCATATTGAAATTGGCTGACTTTGGTCTTGCTCGCGAATATCATGAACATAAAGTGTTTACTACAGTTGTAAGTTATTGATATCTTCTTGTTTTTGTATGTCGATAGAATACTTTAAATTTATCTCGAATATTTAGGTTGTCACAATGTGGTATCGAGCACCGGAAATTCTTTTATCATCACCTTATTGTACATCTGCTGATATGTGGAGTGTTGGATGTATTCTTGGTGAAATGGCACTAGGTCGGCCGTTGTTTGCTGCTAAATCAGAAGCTCGTCAATTACGTCGTATAATTGTGTAAGAGTAAATTTTGCTTCCATAAGAGCTTTTTCAAAAATAAATTTTTTGCAATGTTTTAGTTTGATGGGTTTACCGAATGAAGATGAATGGCCACAAGATTCTCCAATTAGTAGAGAAGCTTTCGAAGATTATTCTCAACCGATTATTACATTAGAACGACTCATTCGTTTTCAAGATAGTTGTGCTTTTGATCTACTTCGAGTCAGATTTATTTTTCTCTTGATATATAATTAATTTGAATTTTATTAAAATTTTAGTCACTGCTAGCATTTAAACAAAGCCTTCGTCCAACAGCAATACGAGCTCTTGAACATAATTTCTTTCGTCGAGTTGATCATACGCCATGTACAGTAATGTGGTCTTCCACTGATATAGCCGAAGCTGCTGCTGCTGTACCCAATCTAGATGCATTTACAGACGATAATTTTGGATTTAATAGTGATGATGATCAAAAAATTGAAAATGTTCGTTCAAGAAAAAATTCTATTGATGCAGGTTATTATTATCAATCGTGGTTGTCTCCCGGTGACGATCAACATATGTTAACAGGAGATAGCCATATAAGCAGTACCGCTGGTGATGTACCTCAATCGCCTATTGATATTGTTTCATGGTGGTCCGATAGTCCATAATGAAAATGTTTAACAAATCATTTTTGTACATCTATTTTTTGCTCAAATAAATAGAAGTATATTCTAGAACAATTATAACTATTAGGTATTGGAATATGTACTTAATGATATGTAAAGTTTCATTATTTAACTACATTGATCTTTTTGTTATGCTTATCCATCATCATTAAGCGTAGAAGTTGTTGTTGTTGTTGTTCAAGAATAAAAACATCGTCACTTTTCGTTTCGATATTTATTGTGTATTTTTTATTTGATCATCGATTTGTCTATGTATGAAATATATAAGCAAGATAGTGAGAAAAATTCTATGCAATAATTTCACACGTGAATGTGAACTAGATGAAAACTTTTTTCTAAGTTATTACAGATAGAAAAAAAAATATTCCAACGATACCACAGCACAATAGTAAGAGTAAGAGTAAAATATATTATACTAGAAAATGTGAAGAAACAGCAATCAACTGTATAGTGAGTTGTTCAGCGTATAGCTACTACTTTTCACTTGTTTGTACAATAACTTCGAATCAGGGCTCCTCATGGGATGGGATGGGACAAAATTTTCGTCGGGTTTGGCGGAAAAGGCAGAAAGGGAAAACATCGAAAAGGTAAATGTCGAAAATAGAGTTTTTTGATAATTTTAAAGAACCAGAAAAATTTATTTTCTAAATTGGTGTGCATATATACGTCGCATCCATGTTCAGCACAAGCCCAAGACGTTTTTATTGCATTTGAACATATATTGGTTAAACACTAGTAATGGTTTACCTTTATTAGTCGTTAAGAATGATATTTCACTGTCCATTGTCAACGACCGAAGAGAAAATTATTTGTTAGTTGTTTTCGACAGACTGATTTATATATATGGTATACGCTAACAATGAACAAGTATAGGTTATAGACGAGAAGGACAGCGAATTTAACTTATCCCACTAACAACCAATAACAACTCGAAAAACAAATTTCGTTATCTATAGGCATCTCTTAATTCATTCTACGTTTTCCTTTTCAAAATTTTTCTACTTTTCCTCCACCAGTTTTTCTTCGACACTTTTATTAATTATACTTTTTCATTTCGATATTTTCCTTTCGACGTTTTCACCTTCTGCAATTACCAGTTTAGGCATTTTTCTTTTCGGTTTTTTTCTTTTCTGCCTTTTCCGCCAATTCGTTTTCGCCCCGTGGGATAATGCAAGTCGTCCCATCCCATCCCATGGGCTCCCATGGGATTCTCTATATTACGAAAAATCTTACTGAAAATCAAGGTTTAATTTTTTTGTAACTGGAAATTCGAAGTTTTCCAACATTTCGATTTGAATATTGGAATTAGGGATGCACCAATTCCTAGTACATTGCAAGAAAGATGACATTTTTTGCCTGATGTAAAATGGAGTTGTCCTCTGATTTCATATAATATTAGCCAAGACCATTTTTTTGCTCTATGTGAAACGATAGCCGAGATTTATGACATGTTAAAAAACGTTTTCAGATTTGACTCAGAATTTGAATTTTCAAGTCGTTTTCGGTCAAATCCAATTCAGTTTCAGACTTTCAGTTTGCATTACACAAATTCTAAGAATAGATTTGAAAAGAACGTTCAAAACTGAACAGAAAAAAATACGTAAAAAGAGGCTTAGTCCATAACTCCCAATGCTGAAAACATGTAAACATTGGATAAAAAATTCAAGAAATTGACAAGATTTGATCTTTTCCCTACTTAAAAATGACGTGCCCGGTAGTGAGAATTATTGATCGAACATCTCTTTCTTCATATTTTTCTGTTCAGCTTTGAACGCTTTTTTAAAATCTATTCTTAGAATTTGTGTAATGCAAACTGTAAGTCTGAAACTACGTTGGATTTGACGGAAAACGACTTGAAAATTGGCATTGGGAGTCAAATCCAAAAACGCTGTTTCATCTTTAATAAATTTGGATCATAGTTTTTCATAGATCAAAAAAGATGATCTTGGCTGATATATGGAACGGAATCAGAGGACGACTGCCTCCTACATTAGGCAAAAATTTTATCTATCGTACCATGTACTAGAAATTGGTGCATTCCTGGTTGGAATATCATTATCAATACCTTTTAATTCTCTTTGTGATGTTGTAAACGAAATTTGATTTTCTCAACTGAATATTCCTGCTTATCCGAAACGAAGGATGATAATGAGGAAGAAATAATTATAGAAGGTGACATTGAACAATTTATAAAACAAAAGATGATGATATTTTATTAAAACAGTGAAACAAAAAAAAACATTTATGTTTATTTCTGTTTTCTATGTTTTATCGTATTCTTCATTCAATTGTTCGAATAGAGCGCGGAGTTGGGATACTGACCAGTACAGAAAAAGAATGATAATATTCACACTTTTCACCTGTTGCCAAGTGTGACATAAATGAATAGCCATTTTTTCTTTAAAAAAATAATCACATTTCCCATGGGATTAGGAACTCATCCCATCCCATTAGGAGGCCTGCTTCGAATGTTATTTTTCTTTATATATGATTAGGCTCGAGACAATTCCTATACTAACAGTATAACATTATATAATTTGCTACGTGTTCCATTTTAATCAAGATTATAAGCATGCAATATGACTCATTTGAAAGTAATCTGTTTTATTTTAAAAAAACCATCAGGTGCACTACATTTGATTGAGAAACAATACGTATATGATCCATTTGCATTGAGTAGTCGAGAAAAACTATATGAATTCAAATTTACCTGCTTTTATATGATGGCAAACAATTACCATATGTACATGAGTATATTAGGAAATGTTTACTTTAGTTGTGTCTGAATAAATCAGTTAATGACTAATTGTAAACATTATTTGTTGATAATCAAGTCTTTTCAGCGAAAAGCTTTTTATTCTAAATCCCATTTTAAATGTAAGAATGTATTTTATATGACACTTAAAAAAGATATATTATTTCATAAAATACTCCACATCTAAATGACCTTGTATGTCTTTTACAGTTGTAAAAACAAAGAACTTAATTTGTTCAGAAAATTGTTTTACTATTTTGAAAATAGAACTATGAAATTGAACTGTTGAAAATAAAACTATTGTAGAATACCTATTGATGGATCATATAGAATTCATCACTATAATAGTATACATGTACAGCAGAAAAAATTCATTTTATCTGAAGTGGGTAAAAGTAAGAAAAACAAGAGCTTTCATTCAAAATCAATATATCTTTCTATTCAAATAATAATATGAAAAATCTCAAGAAATTGTTTAATATTTTGTAGCATGCTACGAAATTATAAATTTCTTAGCACACAATCATCGATATTTTATAGCATTATTTATTTTTAATAAATGCAAAAAAGAAAAGAAAATAGGAACCAAAAAGAAGTGTCTAGCCTTAAAAGTATCATCATTGTTTTTTTCTTATACAGCCTATTCATAAAGAAACCTTATGAATATACACTGCAGTTAAGCTATAGTTTTTAAGTAGTTCATTTTGACAGAAAAAAAATAGAGCTGGTAATTACTATTTTTATTTATTCAAACATTAATCAACAGATTTGTTGCCACGACGATGGAAAAGTCTAGTTTTATTGGCGTCGTTTTTTCTTTTGTTCAAAATGAGCTTCATTTCTATTCGTATAGTACAATGAGCACTATATCAAATGTTTGACTAATCTAACTGCTTAAACTTGTAAGCTATTTTAATAGTTAGATGACAGAATGAAAATTATCAAATGATTAGATTGTTTTTAATGGACGTTGATTTTATTATTTGTAAAAATGTGTACAAAAAATTAAAATTAAAAAAATCAGACAATTAGTGTTTTTACACAGCGGTAGCACCTGCTCGTCCAAAATTAGCACTAAAAAAGACTCCTCGTGTTGAAAAAGAATCAATTTGTTTCGGTGTAGGAAAGACAGTAAGTCTATCGTACGAACCGGGGCCAGGTACATTGTCTGGTTTTCTAAAAAATCGATCGGTACCACTACGAAATGATGATGTTACAGTTCGAGGATTCACGTTGATCACATCTAGTTGAGGTTCATAATCACCAGGTGCTGGACCGAGTTTCTAGATGATAAATAAACAAAATATTACTTTTTATTCCATCAATAGATATTGTAATATTAAAAATGATTACCGGAAGAAAAACGTTTCGTCTGATTTTTGATTTAAAAACACTATGTCTATAAGAAAAAGAAAACAATTGATGAATCAGAAAAACTCGAATTAATCTAACTTGGCCGCTTCAATAGGTGCATTGATTGTTTGATAATTTTGTGTTTCATACAGACCCGGTGCAACATCAATATCCTATTTAAATAAATTCAATCTATTATGATTCTTTTCCGTTCTTCTAATCCACATCTCAATTATCAGATAGAAGCATAGTGTTTATTATGGCTTCTGAAAGTACGTGATGAATTTAAAAAAAGTGCTGAAACAACTTGAAAAAAATACCTTATCATGATTTGCAGACATTGATTTTCTTAGTGACTCTTCTCGCTCTGGACCTTTGAAACCATATGTACTTCGTAGTTGACGCATACTAAAAAAATATTGTTCTTGATGTTTAATATATGATTATAACAAGATCAGTAAAAACCTACTGTTCTACAAAATCTTCTACCGAATACGCACCAGGCAATAGATCTTTGCCTTTTGGCTCTAGAGGTTGTGGATCTCGTCGTCGTCCATCACTTTTGAAACCATACGTCATCGGACGTGCAAGAACTTCTTTAACAAATGTATTCAAATGAGTATCGTATCTACCGGGATTCGGTGAATCCTATTCAGATCAATTTCAAAATCAAGACATAAGAAAGAAAATAAATATAATCATTATTAGTATACTTTAATTGTAACACGCCACCAACTTTCACGACCTGATGCTGGAGCCACATAAGTGTATGCTCTATTTATTCGATTTGTTGCGCGAGCACTAACTGTTAGATCAGGACGAAAAGATGCCCGACGAGAACCAGCTCGTCGTTTTCCTGTTGTTGCTGTAGTTGGTTTTGATGCACTTTCATGGCCGCCTTCTGAATCTCGTGAGCTACGACCACTTTGCTCCAATGGTCCAGGTGATGGTGCAGCGTCTTGCATGATGCCTTTTTATTCAACAACAATATGGTAAAAGAAACATGAACAATTGAAATTCCAATATGTTATTGTTCTTCTACGCCACTTTACTTGTTGTTCTCTCTAACGACAGCCATGCTGAAGGCAACTAATGTGCATGGTCGTTCTTCATAATCGTCGCACGCGCACACATACGAGAAGCAACAAGAATATTGAAAAAAGTAATGAAATTATGTGCTACAGTAGAAGAATAAGAAGAGAACATATTTCAATAATAAAAACGAAGAAAGAAAAACACCACCACTATAACATACAGAATGGTGACTTATACGCCATTATAGAATATGTAAGATGGAAAAATTGGTTAAATTAAACTAGAATAAAGAGAAAGAAAATAAACTCGTACGTGAGGTAATACTTGAAATAGAAATGTTTGTATCGATACGTCAACAAACAAATTATTCAGAAAAGAATAAATATAGCTATATGTATACATTTTCTTTTTCAAGTAAGTGACAGAACAAGCTGAAGAGCATTATTTTTATCATAGCACAAAAATCAATGATGAGCAAACACGCATATACATAAATATATTCACATTTTATTTTACATGTGAATTTCATTAATTAACAATCAAATGAGTCAACAACTAACAGTATTCAATTTTTTTCTGATTGCACAGCCCATTCACGCAGTCAACTCTTTAGAGAACAGACAATTGTCTTGAGTAATGAAATTCCTTGACTATCGCACAATCAAAAATTGTAATGTGAAGCAAAATAATCATTTGAACAAAAGAAAAGAAAAGAAAAGAATAATTTGTCAAATGCTTTTAAACATTTTTTTCTTTAAAGTTTATTCATCCAGATGTGTAGTCATATTCGTTTGAATGATATGATAAGTCACCGCAAAATAAAAAAAAGAACAGAAATTGAGGATGCACTATCAATGTGTCTTTTTTTTTTGTTTGCTAAATCAAAATCGAGGCAATGAGATAAAAAGAAACAATTCTAGAATCTAATCATCGTTAACGCTTCATGTTGATAGGATAGCGCATGTAGACAAGATGAATGTCTGCAATTGTGTTAGGTGCATCATATATGATTGTATGCAAAATAAATGATGGCGGCGGCATACTCTGTTGAATGAAAATAAAATAAAAAGGAACAGATAGTTGTTTCTCTTTTACTTGATTTCATTCACGATGATGACAACGTTTGTTTTCAAGCAGGTAGTTAAAGTAAACAGGGGGTCTATCGTCTTTTGAAGATCACAAGTGGATCGTCGTGATGCAAGCAACGGACGCCTTAGTGTTGTTCTTAATTTAACTTTTAAATATTTGAAACAAACTTAAAGCTTCATACTGTGACTAATGTAATCAGATAGCTTGATATATTTATATATATATTTATGTGTGTGTACGCATATGAATATGGATATTATTGAGTATCCATCATCAATACATAAACAAACCAAAAATGATCACTTGAAAACAATCGATTAGATTGTTCTTTTCACTACAAAGATGAATGTTTTTCTGCATAAATTTTATAAAAATCTAACAAAAAGAAGAGAATTTTTTATTGAATAAAAATTTCCATTTGTGAATCATTTTTAATCAAAATAAGTACAGAAGACGAAGAAGAAGAAAACTTTTCTTCGAAAATATGATCTGCTTGATTGAATGTAGCGAAAAATTTCGATACGATCAAATTTAGTGAAACATGATGCAATATGTATGTGTTGCTGTGTGGTTGATTGAAATCTTTAGCACACCACTTGTCATATCTTCTTACGTCTGTGGATGGTGTTACTGTTGTTGCATAAATTTAAATTTGAGCCTAGCCTGATCTCATAAACAGCCTGTAAAAAAAAACGATTCTGATCAGGCGCATGTAATCTTTTAACAAGTTTTACTCATCTTCTGATGTCGATGAAATATTCCGAATATTGCAAAACAAAACTCTAATCAAACGGAAATGTGTCATACAACATGTAACGTACTTTTTCTCATTGAAACACCACACCTGTTCAATTGTTTTTGCTATTGCTATTTTTATTCGTTGAAAAGAGAAAGATAATTATCATTAATATCATCGATTGATTTGTCTTTTCATTCATCTACTAGGCTACATACATATATATATATTATAAGAGATAAGAACTAGCATGTGCGATACGAAATGTGAACATTAATCGGATTCCAGTATGTGACTCTGAGGAGTCGTAAAAATGATCATTTTCCATATATATTGTCTACCATGAAAACAGCTTATGTATCATAATCGTTTGGAGAAAATTAGTTTTCTTTCTGATAGGCATAAAAACTTCATTCGACACTAGGTTTTCTATTATCATTGTTGTTGTTGCTGTCTCTCCTCTCTTTCTAATCATAAAAATGTTGATTTGCTCTTTTACACATACGTACGAACTACTGACTATTGTCGGTTTTTGGTCTCCCCTTTTTCTTTTGCTTGTCATCGAAAAATAGATAGAAGAATTCCCCAGTCTAGTTGATTTCTCCAAAGATATAAGAAAGAGAGAAAGACACTATGGAACAGCGTCTGATTGAGTGGAACAACGATCACACGTCGTCTTTCCCCTTTTCCCTGTCTCCCCCCCTCCCTCTCTCTCTGTCTATTTTATTCCATTGCTCTACTCTTATATCATTATATACAAAAGATGACGAAGCTAGCAAAAAGTTGGTCTTGCGCGTGTTGTTGATGAAAAATGAGTTAGTAGTAAGGATGCTGATCATGATCATTTTCTTGGCACCAATCGGGGATTGACTTGTCTTTCATCGTTTTTTCTCATTGGCTCATAGCGTAGCGCAAAAAAGACACTGAGAGAAAAGGAAGGAAAACACAACTTGCTTCTAGCAAGAAGAAAAAAAAGACGACAACGACGAGAAAAGGATTTTCTCAACATCATTTTGACCTTTTCACGCTCTTGCCGTTTTCTCTACTTCTCTCTCTCTCTCTCTCGTGCTCTCTGTTTCTCTTCTTGCGATCTACGAGGAAAAACAGATTAATCGTTTCATTTTACAAATTCCCTCGTCTTTCTTTTTTTGGTGCAGCGCACTTGGTCTCGTAGGAGAGCTCACGTACGTTCTCTATCAAGCCGACAGTTTCCCCATTGGTACCCAAGGTCTCTCGGTAGGAATAAAAGAATAACATTACATGCCATAGTAAAGTAGCCTAAACGAAAGTAATGTATCGTAATAGCAATTCGTTGAGCTTTTTATTTTATAATTAATTAAGTAAAATTCTTTTCAATATCGTCCTATAGATGATTTTCAAAGATCTATAAATACTGTTCTTCTATAGATATTAGAAATCTAAGAAGTCAAGATCTAATTTCTAAGAAAAATACAGGTTCCCTCGAGTGAAGTATCACAGATATCTGTGGTTTATTATTGATTTATTTCATTTCATTTCATTTCATATCCCTATTGGTCAATTTTAGATCGAAATAGAACTTATTGGATACTCTGACGCATTAGATATAACGATAAAAAAAATACGGAAGCTATTACTCGTCGTTTATTAATTAAACAGTGGCGCGACGTGACATAAATAATCGGACGAATCGGTGCTTCTACTGGAATTGACTTTTGTTCTCAACCATCGAATCCATACGGTAAGTAATCTGTCTCTATGGATTAGCAGGAAAAAATGCCGAGAATCTTCTACGTCTACATGTTTATCTCATGAGACACTTACCTGGTTATAGTATTTTTTCTGAATTGTAGTTAGAAAGACAGATAGTTGAGTATTATATAAAATATTTAACAAGAAAAAGAAGCAAAGTTAAGATTCTCATGAGATACCGGTATTTTAATTGTTCATAGATCCAATTATGCAACCTCGTGGGGCACCTTCTAACTTTGGTAGTCTCAAAGAAGAACCCTTGAGAGCTTCGTGGCCAGCAATGCTTGTCGACCCAAGCTGGTATGTATTATTTTATGGAAATATTAATATAAAAAAATTAGCTTATTAAACTTTTGTTTTTATTTGTTAAATTTTTTTTTCTTTCTTTCTTTCTTTCTAGTTATCTCTATTCAACTATTGGTGTTGCTTCAGCACATTTTGAAAAGCAGCCACCAAATAATTTACGTAAAAGTAATTTTTTTCATTTTACTGTGGCACTCTATGATCGAAGTGGAAAACCAATTGAAATCGAGCGTACTGCATTTGTTGGCTTTGTTGAAAAAGAAATGGTACGTATATGAAGGTCATTTTTAGAAAGCTTAAATGCACATGATATTCATGTATGTGTCGACAATAGTGCCGCCCACATTGTCTATTGACCAGATGTTATATATGTATACTTGAGAGCAAAAGAGCAAAGTATTGTGCTATTAACATAATTTTTGCTATTTATACGCCTACATTAATGTAACGGGACACTAATAGAATGTAACCGTACATTGCACGAATGAATCTTATTGAAATCCATAAGTTTACTTTATTATAACTAATAATACTGAAAAAAAAACAACTAACGTTGATTCTCTCTATAATTTTTAAAAACATGCATGACTTTTTTTTTCTCATACTAACCTCTAAATGTTATTCATAGTATAGTTTTGAGAGCTAACATCATTAATGTAAAACATAATCATATTCATATAAAAGACAAAAAATCATTGTATCATTATTATTATTATTATTATGATTAACATATGAAATTTGAACTTTATTTTTCTACTTTTTCGATATATAAAAATGATTATGATTATCACTTGCTACTATCATATTTCTTTTTCCATATGTGTATGACTACACATAAAACAGGCAGCGATTGTAATCACGCGATAGCTTCCATGGCAAGATGTTCGCTTTTTTACGCGTCACAGTTTTATACTCATCAACAAGTTTTTCTTTTATTTTTCCTATGTATATACACATCTCTTCTGTATTCTTATGATCATTCAACCGTCTACAAAACTTGCACAGCTGTAATTGAGAACTGTCAGAAGAGAGAGACCGCACACGCATGGACATATGTCACTATTTTTATTTTATTTTTATTCTATTCCGTTAGGAACCTGATGGTTTGCGTACTAATAACGGTATTCATTACCGTCTCAATTTGTATTATCCAGCACGTAAGTACCAATAAAAGAAAAACTCTTTCTTGTTTAATATTTATTGGAAACAAAAATTTCATTTTATTTTCAATAGTTAATTATCGACATGAACAAGATATATATGTTCGAATGATAGATTCTGTTACCAAACAAGTATGTATCGATATGAAAGAGATAATATGAAGATTCATTTTTTTGAATATATTCTAGCCAATCATTTATGAAGGACAGGATAAAAATCCAGAAATGTGTCGAGTTTTATTAACTCATGAAGTAATGTGTAGTCGTTGTTGTGACAAAAAATCATGTGGTAATCGCAATGAAACTCCATCTGATCCAGTTGTTGTTGAACGGTAATAGAAAAAAAATACAGTTCATATGTTACATTCCTATGAGTTTCTTATCATTCTATATAAATATTTAGAATAAGTGGGTGTGGTAGACTAGATAAGAAAATGACTTTCCCCAGATTATTTCAATAATTAAGTATTTACTTATCATGTCTTTGTATGAAAATAGAACGCTATGAAGTGAACAAATGATAATGATAATAATAGTTCAGGATAATTATAATAATAATAGTAATAATAACAATAACAGCAACAACAACAACAACAAGGGAAAACAATCTATTGATGAAGAGAACGTACGCTCTTTTAAAAACAGCAGTACGTAATCGAGCCTAATCATAAATTAGCTTCTTTCCATATGCGCGCGCTTATTCGTCATAGTCTTTTTGTTGTTACTAATTGTAAATGACAGTAAACGGCTGTCGGTCCCTTGAGTCGACAACGTATGCCTATTGAAATTAATTTTTTTTGTTGTTGTTGCTGGGGAGTTGACCTCTTCTTCTTCGTTTTTTTTTTATCTTTCTAATGATATTATTGAAATTGACACTCGTGTTTTTTTTTCAATTGTTTTTCGATCGCGCACATTAAGTACATCACCACAATGAATGGTATAACAAAATTCATTTTGTTATAATTGATTCTTGCTGAAGAAGAAAAAAAACCATTGTATTTTTTTTCCAATCATCTAAATGCATGAAGCGAATAGTATGCGATGACTGATTACAAATTCTTTGCCTCGTTACAATCGATCTTTTCTTTTTTTTTTTGTGCTATTTTATTTTGTACCTGTCATTTCCTTTCTTCCCTTCGTTTTCTTCTTTTTGCTTGTCAATGGAATATAGTTGAACAGGAGGTGATCAACAAGCTGTTGTATGGGCAAAATGAAATATGAAGGAAAAAAAGAAGAAGAAGAAAGGAAAAGTCAGGCGATCATCTTCCTCTCAACGATGAAGTGTGAAGAAAGATTAGTTGACATGCAACGCATGCGTTTTTGATAATAAATTAGATTTTCCTATTTTATTGTAATTTTTTTCCTTTTTTTTAGGTTTTTTCTTAAATTTTTTCTTAAATGTAATCAGAATTGTTTAAAAAATGCGGGCAATCCACGTGATATGCGTCGATTTCAAGTATGATGCAATAGATCAATATTAGCAAAGAAAACATATAAACTTTGAAATTCTTTAGGTGGTACTATCAACAACTATTAACCTTGAAACACCCTTATTGGCTGTCTCAGAAAATATGTTTGTTCACAATAATTCGAAACATGGACGACGAACACGCCGACTTGATGCTATCGACGGAGGTGCGTCCGTCTCAGACTCCGATATGGGTCAGTTTTTCTCATGTCTTTCGAATGAAATAAAGATATTGGGAGAAAAAAATAGAGTTAGTTGAGAAAAAAAAACAAACATCAGATGAGAAAAACTGAGCAAGTTCTATTGTTTTTTGATTGAAGAAAATTACATGAATGTAATATTTTTGTTTTTCAGAATCACTTATTCCGACACCAGTTATCAAACATATTCAACCAAATGAAGGTTGGGTCATCGGTGGACAAGTTGTTCTTATACTCGGCGATAACTTTTTTGATGGACTTCAAGTTATGTTTAATACAATGGTTGTTTACAGTGAAGTATGTTCTAGTTTAATGATTAGAAAGAAAGAAAACACTTTTTTTTCTTGATTCTCTAATTTTACAGATTCTTACGCCAGGCGCTATTCGTGTGCATACACCTTCACGGCATAGTCCAGGAGTAGTTGATGTAACGCTTTCTTATAAAGGCAAACAATTATGTCGCGATTGTCCTGGTCGTTTTACATATATAAGTAAATATTGAAAAACAAAAATTTAAAATAGTCTTTCATGTACAATTATATTCCATGTCTTTTATTTATTAGCAATGCAAGATCCAACTATTGATCATTCATTACAACGTTTATCAAAAATGATACCAAAACATGCCGATGATCCTGATCGTTTGTCAAAAGTAAGAAAAATCTATGGTTTTAAATAGGTAATTACAAAACATTTTTGCTTCATTGATTTAAAGGAAATAATACTTAAACGTACAGCCGATTTACTTGAACAATGTTATACAATGTCAGGCAATCCACATCATTTTGCATTACCAACACCACCAAGCGATCATGAAACTGATTCGAGTATGTTTTCTTTTGTCCTTTTAAGAACGAATCGTTGTTAGATGTTTGTATTCTTTTCTCAATCTTTTTCAGCTTATTACATGTCATCATTAGAAGGTATAGGAGAATGAATGCATTCGAATTGTGGAAAATATATGCTATTGCTTGTCATGTGATCTTTTTCTTCTTTTTTTTTTTATTATTATTTCATTTTAACCTGAGCAAATAATTTAATTGAAACATGACAATTATAATATGCATGAGCGTCTTGTCTATTATTTTAAGAGAATTTAAGTCTCACTATATTTTAATCAAATAACAGAAACTATACAAAACTTTTTAAAAATTGTTTACTGAATTTGTTTTTCACTCTCTTAGGTTACTCACGAAATCAAGCAGCGCCTATGTCACCACGCAGCTACAGTGCTTATAGCAATGCTTATGGACCAGCTGCAACATCCTATGGTGTACCTTCACCTGGCTTTTTAAACGGTTAGTTCTTTTTTCTTATGCATTCGCATATATGTGTTATCTGACGCTTGGCATGTTATGTATGTATGTATGTGTGTGTAGTTAATCATCAAAATGGTTTGTCCTTCGTTTGTCATACGGCAGCATTCAAACAACATTATCAACAACAGTATGATAGTGTTTTTAAATCACCTCTATCAATCAGTCCTATTCATCAATCAACAGCATTGAATCATTGGAATAGTTTATTGGCCAATTCAAATTCATCTTCATCTGCTTCTTCGTCAATGTATATAAAAAAAATTCAATTTTATTTAGTGCTTATAATAGTTTGATTTTTGTTGTTTTTATACTTACTAAAATGAATTCTACTATAAATTATTGTACTCCATTTTGTCTACTTAGGAATGACTAATCTGATGTCATCGGCATTTACTACTATTGGTCCTTTTGGCTCATTAAGTTCAGCATCGACTGCAGCATCGTCAGCACTTGGTTCATCAAATGTAGTTACACCTTATGGGCCAACTCCTACTAATAAATAAAACACATCTATTCATTTCTTTTTTTTTCTTTTTTTCTTCTACATCTATATTTATTTTCTCTCATCTGTCGTATACGCGTACATCTAACTGTGTGTGAGTGTGTGTGTGTGGCTTTAATTATCAAAATGCAATTTACCGTTTCTTTCTGTGCACTTTTTAAAAAAGTATTGTATAAAAAACAATAACAACACACACATATATATATATATATATATATATATACATATATATACGCATGTATTTGTTTGTTTTTTGTGCGTATGGGACAATGCAAGAATGATAAAAAAAAACTTTTTTTTGTTTGTTCATTTTACCTCATTGATTAGTTTTTTCCCCTTTGATTGTATACTTAAAGAAATGAATGAAACCAACTGCATATCAAAGTTTGTTTGTTTTTTTGAATAATTTTACTTCTAATGTAAGAAAACAGGTTTTTCTTTTTCTTCAATAATCATATCGTATGCATATGTATCGAAAATAAATGATTGAACAGCCGGTACAACACCATTTGCATGAATCATAATTAGCTTCTAATAGACAAAGAAACAAACGAACTGTTAGTGTCTCTTGATATTATTCTCACCCCCTACAGTCATAGATAGATCTTTTCCCTTTAATCAAGCCTATTTGACTCTTTCTACAGTCTAAAAATGATCTATGCTAAGTAATAGTATGTATGTATGTATGATGATGACGATGATCCGATTTCCATAAATAAAAAGAATAGAAAGCTAACTGAATTTTACTCCTACGCATGTGTTTAGACGAATGCGCATGCTTTGAACTAGTTTGATTATCGACAACGATGGCGAATGAGAGTGTTAATGTAGGCAGACAGAGGCACGCGATGATTCTCTGGCCATTGTACATTCACTGCTGTCCAACGATCTCATTTCATATTTACAACGTTAATTTATGAACAGGCATTCGGAAACTCTCAGGAGAGATAGAGAACTAAAAGAGAGAGAGGGAGAAAAAAAAGATGAATTAAAAAATGTGACGATTAGTCGAACGATCACCGGTCGCCCATATATATTCTACTTGTTGACAGATGGGTCTTGTCATCTTCGTATGGTTACTGGAAAACAGTTAACGATACTGACTGCACCTCAATCAATCGATTGATGAATTGAACAACAGTGATAATTAACGATCGTTGAAGCTAAAAGTGTGTATGTGTGTACAATTGTGAGCAGACACTCGGAAGCAATCGAGTGGTGGGCGGCGTTTAATAGATTAAGTTTCCACTCAAGATGTGTTTTATATACATGATAAAAGAGAGAAAGAGGGAAAACAAGTGGCACGTTTGTCTTGTCAAGATGGTCGGTTTATATGGATAGAATGTTCTTTTCATGCATGAATGCATCTTTTGTAATATAAAGAAACAGAAGGCAGTGGAAAAACGATTTTTGAAAATTAGTATTAAATGAAAATTGTTATTTTTATCGAATAATAGTATTTATGAAATGTTTAGAAAATTTTAAACGTCTATATTTTTTTTTTTAGAATAATGGTCAACAGAGCATAGGATCAATTATTCTTAACAATTAATGTCTATTTTTGATAGCGAACAGAGATATCTTCGAAGTAGTGTCGTTATCAATTCAACTGATACGAACTGATGATTTTATATTTAAATGAAGAACGATAGTTACAATTAGATGAACAGCTTGTCTATTGAAGTTCGACAACAATTGCTTTATTCAAAAAAAAAAGTAATTGCACCACTAAGCAAGGTTTGATGTATGATATAGTCAAAATATGTTTAATAGATAGCCATTTGATTGTATGTATACTAATGAAATAGAATTCAATAAAAACCTAAGACTGAATAAATTTTTCATTTTTCAGAAATTTTGAATTATAATTTATTTGCAAGGAAAGATTAAATTTATAATATCTATTCATTCGGTTGTCAATTTAGACAATATATCTTCTTATATTTTGGTTCTCGAATGATACACAATTTCAACGAGAGTTGAAAATAAGTAGAGAATAATTTATTTACACGTATTCATATTGCATAGCCGTATATTTTTATCCAACTAAAATGTTCCACTAGACTATTTATATGGAACATATTTCAATCAACAAATGAAGATAATTGTTTATCATCTTAGGCAAAAGTTTCTAATAAAAATAGTGAGCAGTCGTTTTCAACAACTAGTGTAACTTTGAAAAAAAAATAATGTGTCTGTTGAAATGAATAGGATAACTGAAAGTATTGAAAAACATGATTGATATCCCTGACAGAGATGTATTCAAATATAGATGATACTGTTTATCAATCTCATTACTTTGCTGTATGAAACAAATATTCTTAATCATGTTGGTTTTTTTTTTGATTATCGTATAGTGGCTATTGGTAGTTGTTCTAAATTAAAGATATGAACAATGCTATTCTTGTCTGTAGTGTTACATAGAATATCACATTATTTGTTTCATAATTCTAATATAATGCATTGAATTGATTTCTATAAAGATCTGTGAATCGGTTTTGAACAAAATGCTTAATCGTTTGATTTTTTAATCATTTTACAGGTTCGAAATATCCGTATGATTCAATAATTTGACGTTAATCGTCTCATAATTTTTATTTCTGTCTATTAAACGATAAAGTTTGAGATGGATCATGCAATTTTATTTTCTGATATATAATTATGATAATCTGATATAACAGAGAAAATACAACAGCACAAATATCATCGCATGAAGTCAAAAATAGAAAAAAATGAACAAACATTGTAAATCGATTTGATTAATTCAGATTATTTGTTGAAAAGCGAAGAAGATTTGAATTTATTAAATTATTCCTCGCTATTAGCACTACTGTTATTTTCTGCAAGGATCATCATGCTGTATATCAAAGCATAAAATGTCATTATTTTGTTTAATAACGTTAGTTTTATGTACGTCTTTTTTTGTTTTATATAGTTTTTTAATTTGAATGATGATCTCATCATGGAAAAATTGCCTATTTAAAAATCAATACTTACAGTAACTAGAACTTAATCTAAAATCAGTATTCTATTCAAAATATTGTAGATTCATCTTCTGTCCATGTTCAACTAATTCCCAAAGAACGTTTTACCTCACTGAAGTAGCCATTGTAGTATTCATCAATGCAAAAATCAAGGGGAAAAGGCGGACTTTGTACTGCCGAGATTTTCACGGGATTTCTTGGGATTGAGAATCGGGGAAATCCGCTTTTTCTTCCTTGGTAAAAACCAAGGGGTAATTATCTTTCCTTTTCCAATTGAGCGATTCATTTTCAATTTATTTGTAAATAAGATATTCTAATGTGAGTGTTTATTCATTCTTGTTGGTAAACATCCAATCAATACACATAAAATATGCGACAAGCAGCTGCGTTTATTGTCACTGGTGTGCATCTGACTACACGATGAGTTGTCTATCAACTGGTGTATTCTCTAAGAATGCACCCATCTTACATTTACTTTTAATGATTGTTGGAGTTCTGCTTCTTGTGGCAAGTGCCTTAGCCTGTAGCGTTGCAGTTGCTGACTACTGGTACCAAAAACCTGGATATGAACAGTATCAAAATACAAGTTGTCTCACAACAGCGTATGAATTCGTTGAAACTCGTTGTAGTTCGTGTGATGGACTGATTGTCTATCATAAATATAGTTGTGAGGCTGAAGATTGTTATAACGAAGTAATGCCGGTGTCATATATCACGTGGAATGGAACGCTGGTTAATAGTACAGTGTGAACTCGGCTCTCACGATTTCCCCATTACGCTAGACAAGTATAGACTTTCATGTTTTTATGGTAAACCAAAATCATTGTAATATTTGTTTTGCATAGATTGGTTCTCATCACGAATGTTTCTACAAAACAAAAAATGTAACATCTATGGTCTGGGAAGTTTCTTATGAGAAACATAGTCTAACTATATTATGTGTTTCTTGTGGAATCCTTGGATTAAGTTGCGTCGTGTTCGTTGGCGCATTCTCTATGAAAAAACAAGAAGAAAACGAAAATGGTTCAAGCAGATATACTCAAGCAAGAACGAAATCGCCTACATTACATGATATAAGAGAAAATCCAAATGAAACAATCCCTCTCGAAGTCATATAAAGCTGAATCATATTTAATGCTGTGCCTTTTTCTTTTCGATTTTTACAACTAATAAACAAGATAAAAAAGGAACATTGGCTAAAGGAATGTTGATGAAGCCAACTATTAGAGAATCCCTTCTCGGGGTGCTCTTTTTTTTAGTAAGAATCAAATCAAACGAATAACTTCAACTAGAGAAGAGAGGATATTATATAAGAGGGAATAGACATCAAGAAATGCGACTTGAATAAACACATATTATGAAGAATGAAGTGAGCCAAGGAATGTAAACATATGACGTAACACCAACAAGTGTGATTTCATTCTTTAGGATTAACTGTTATTTTTAGTTGTTTAACGACAAAAATTTAATTTGTTGCAAATTGCTAGAAAGTATGAGAGACCAAAATAACTTTTGTTCTATGTATTGTGGTTGTAGTCACGGAAGTTTTTTTTTTTGCACTTACTGACTTTAAATACTTTGTTATATTCGGAAAAAGTTTGTAGCTCTATATTTAGACCAGTTTTGGAGCTAAACGCTTGCATGCTACATCTTGGTATCGTGTAAAATTTTGGCATACTCCTTTTATTTTCGTAAGAACATGAAGTTTTCAGGCGAATTTTGCGTTAAAGTTAACTTCTTTCGAAAGATTGATTGCTAGTTGTTTTTTATCTGTGCAAGAAGTAATTGTTTTTTGATACGTAAAGCAATTATACCACTCGTATTTTCATGTACATATTATTAAAGCACATCTTCAAGTTTGTTCGAGGCAGAGATTTTAAATAATTCAATCATTTTTATGTTCCGTCAAACAAAAGATTCGATTCTATGTGTCAAGAGAATAATATATTTTTGTGGAAATAAACCTATGATGCTTTGTTGCTTATTTTGGTTTATTTCAGGATTCAATTGATAGGAGTAATATTTGATTCTCTAGACTACGTTGTTTTAAAAAAATGAGAAAATATTCTGTTATTCCAGGATGACTTTAATAATCAGAGAATACTCTAGTTAGCTGATGGTGTTGACTATTTGTTTGCCCTAGAGAAATTTTTGTGCAACAACAAACGTGCTCATAATAAATCACGATTCTATAGAACCATTAAAAGTTTAACGGAAGAAAATGATGAATATTTTTGTACTATTCCTAGAAAAACAATAATTGTGTCTATTCTTCCATTTTAATTCTAAAGCAATATGCATATAATCATGATAAGAAAAATAGTAGCAAAAATACTCGTTTCAGTATCAACAACAACACAACGGATATGTTAACAAGGATAAATCCATTTTATGTGAATGCACCGCGAAAAAATTCATGTCAAAAGTACGTAATTACGAATGTTTAAATATTTGCTAAGCTATTATAATAGTAAATAGCATTATTACGGAAAATAACTTATATAATCTATTCAAGTCTTTCTAATACTAATAAAAATAAAGCAGTCAGTTGAAATTAAGTTTATTTTGATAGAAATTGTTAAAAATCATTACGATAACGCAAATGAAAATATATACTTCGGCCAAATATTAAATAAAAAAACGTTTAGAAAATCCTTCAGTTCAATATGTGACTTCTTATGTGAATATAATTCACTTTTAATTCCACCGACCGCTTATTCAGATGTATACTAAATCCTAATGGTAATTTCAGTCTTTTATAGTACAGCTCATCCATTTTATTCTAATTAAAACATTAGCGGTCACAATGGCCTACGCGTTGAAATAAGGAAGACAAATAGAATGACCTTGTAGAAAACAAAATCAAGATACTGAGAAATCTATTTCATTATCTTTAAAAAAAACAAATAACGACGAATTCGTGACATTTTCTCTAGTTACAGTGAATCATATCAAACTCTTTGTGAAAAGTCATTACTTGGAAATATATTGAGAAAAATAAGAATTTTATTCTATAAATTACGCTTGTACTTTTTCTTCTTGTTGATATTTTTCAGAATGTGCAGTATCTTTGAATCAAATATTTGATCTTTTATTTTCAAAAATTGTGAGTCAGTTTCAGTTAAATATGGAATGTAACTTTTCAAAATTGTCACATTCTCGAACGGAAAAAGTAAAGCTTGATTAATCTTAAGCACGATATACTTCACTGTTTCTTCATCGTTCATCATTTTTTTACTTCGGAGTATTAAAATCTTGCTCTTATCTTAATATAGAAATATAATCCACAAAAAAAACAAATTTCGATTATATCACTTCATTGTTTTCTAAAGTTAATTATGTTTGAAGTTAAAATATATATTACTTTCTGAGTAATACAAGTAAAATAATAACTAATATTATTATAATTCAAAAATATAATGCTTAAACATGTAACACTATGTCATGAAAATAGCGTAGAATTTCTCAATTAATCATATTATTCGAAAAATTTAATGATTATTCGCGATTGATGATTAATGATTTTGTGAGAATAACAAAATATGAATTATGTTAATATAAATAGAATTTCTATACCTTAACCTCCAGTGAACACAAATTTAATTAAATTCCAATTACTTAGCTTAAAAACTGTTTTCGGTATTTCTACTAGTTGGTATCGGATAGACATTCCAGGCTGATTATTTACTTTTGGATTATTTTCAATCAATCAGAAAGTGAACATGAGAATTTTATTTTTTCACATCGTTTAAAATTCGTCTTATTTTATTAAAAAAGATCTTTGGCAAGAATCGTATTACTTCCATTCAGATCAATTACAAAAACAACAACAACAAGCCAGGTAGTTTTTTACATATTGAATTATTTTCTTTATTTACTTAAATTAATATCTACGGTTATTTCATCGGTAAGGATAATTGAAAAAAAAACAATTGCTTGTATGAGGATGACGAAAGAAAAACAAACGATCTCTGATTATGATAAATTCATGAAAATATAGAAAAAGGAAACTGTTGTATGAAAAATTTCTATAGTAGTTAAGATTCTCATACTTCAGACAATAGAAGAAAGTCTTTGAATTCATACCGGATGCTTGTTGTAGCGTCTCGACAAGTTCTTGAAGGACTCCTGAGGGATTTTTCTTATTAAAAAAAAAACAGAATAGAACTACTTATTCATTAATATAAAAAGGATGTTAGTTCAATCTCTGCGGGATTAAAATGTGAAACACGATCTAGCTGCTGTTGTTAATCATTGAGGGATTGTTTTATTGTATCAATTTTTGGGATACATTTCATCAATATCCTTTTACTAAATCCTTCACGAATGAAATAAGGAAATAGTTCATATATTTCCATGAGGTTTTATTGATTTATGTTCTGCTGCTCGTCTACCAACAGAACTTATGGCGCAGAAACGAAAATGTCAATGAAGTAATTATTGATAACAATTTTTGATATATTGTTACTAGAGGTGGGTGCCACTTCTGTCAGAACTGATACAAATTTTACTTTTCACACTTCACTATTTTGTTTAGATAGTATTTCACAAAAAGCATAGCTTTAAAAGTTTTTAATGGCAGACATACATGTTCAAAAAAGATCAAGAATTGTTCTTGTTCTCTTTTGATATGACATGAATAAAAAAATCTCTCGTGAAAGACTAGTTTCTTTAAATACTATTCAAAAACGATTGTAAACAAAAATAGAATTCGAGCATTAAATCTTTCTTTCTTGGTAGAAAATATTGTAGAACTATCATGAAAAAAGTTCAGCAAATAGATTAAATCAAGCCGGGAATATGTCACAACAGTATTAACAAAGCTTTCCGGCGGCACATTGTGAACTATCATCAGAAAATCACGACTTTACATTCAACACAGAAAAAAATCAGGCGATTCCTAAGTAGTCAGGCAAATATGGGGAAAGAAATATCGCTGCGAGATCTATAATATATCTGGTGAATACTTCCACTTTCGAAAAAGATCTCGGTCCCCAGAAGAGATTCGCTTGCTAGAAGTACATCTCGCATCAATAAGCACGACTGGATTTTAAGCTTGAACATCTTTTTTTATAATCTTGATGATGATTATAACCTCGTTTTAATCAATCCATGTGCAACATTGTTTTTTCTTCCTCTTCTTTTCATCTTCTATGACTAATGCATTACAACTATTGTATTGTTCATTATTATATTTATAGCTGTACATGTTACGAGAAGCAACGACATCACAAAATCATGTTATGTTCAATAATAAAGAAAGTGCCATATATGATTAAATCAATAATGATGGTTCATCATAGCGTGACTAGATAAAAGTATGGTTTTTAGCTGATGAGTTAAACGGAAATTCAAACGTCTTGACAAAATAAAATTTGATAAGTATATATATATTCGAATGAATCACAGCGAAAATTTCATCAAACGAACGCATATACATCGAGAACAAAAAAAGTAAAATTTTGTTTGTTTTGGTTTTCAAATATTTTACTTGTCACCAATGTTCTAAATTATAAGAATAAGCAATATCAAGAGTAGTTTTCTGATTATCTCAACTAGTAATATTGAATATATTTCAAAGGTCTCGATAGCGTACATCCGAGAGACATGTTTTTTTGCCATGTAGAGAACTCTTAGCTATATATCCCAAAGGCGAATTGCGTTTATAGAAAAGGAATTCTCGTGATTGATACAATATGACATCTATCGAACGCTGTAGTAGCTGTTCTAGCATCGTTTACATTTTTGTGTAAAAAAAACATGGTGAACAAAACTGATGACGTAGAATTCCATGTAAAAAGAATATCGCAAAAAAATCAGCTTTAGAGAGGTCAAAATCAATTATAATCATACAATTTTAATCAATAATTTTAGCTGTAATCATCATAGCAAAATCAGTATTTAATCGATTATTTCCATTTTTATGATTATAATTGATTTTAAAAAATTGATTATAATCATAAAAATGGAAATAATCGATTAAATACTGATTTTGCTATGATGATTACAGCTAAAATTATTGATTAAAATCGTATGATTATAATCGATTCTTGAAATCACGTTTTTAACATGGGAATATGACGATGTCAATCAACCATTAATAGGAATATTTTCATAAAGAAATCATTAAATATTTTACTCTGAAAAAAAAAGAAATATTTCAAGATATAATTATACTATTGACAAATAACTACATGAACTGATCAATATATAATGCCAACTAAACAATCTCAGCATAAAATTAATAATTCTTTTAGTGTATGTATTGCTTTTGTTGTGATGTACTTATTCCATATAAATAAATATCATTTTTCTTCTATATTAAAGAATTCAATTAAATCATCAATTTTATCATGGACAACAAAAGACGTAGAGCAATGGCTTTATTCATTAGATTTAGGAAAATTTGTCCATCGATTTTGTAAACAAAATGGTATTGATGGTTTAACATTACTTCTTATGAAAGAAGATGATCTTAGACAAGCACCTTTAGCAATTGAACGTTTAGTTGATATTAAAAAATTATGGTATCATATACGTATATTACAATGTAAACATCAGGATTTTTATTCACCATTAAATATCTCTACAGCATGCATATTTAATGATAATGACGAACAAATTAATTTATTCAAATTATTCAAACAAGGAAGTTTTTATGATAATAGTATAAATCATAATCATTCATCATCATCACCAACACACTTATTGGAATCGAATGTTCACAACATAGATGGATCATGTCAAGTGCATAGTGAACAAAAACCAAATGTTAATAAATCTCAAGATGAAAACCGAAAATTATTAGTTAGTTTTATTTATGCTTTAATAAGTGGAATATGGACATCCTTTATTATGATTGTTGTACATAATCGTGTACCAAATGTTCAAAAGTATAGAAGAAAAAAATGACTAGGAATTTGTTATTTAATATTAAAGAATATTATTTTAGATATCCACCATTGCCAGATCTTTTCCTTGATAATATTCCACATATTTGTAAGTTATTAGAGAAATCAACATACAAAAACAAAAAAAGTCTCTTATTCTTTTTTTTTGTAGCTTGGGCATTTGCTGTTAGTGAATATATTGCTATTGCTATGAGTTTTATATTTTTATTAATTTTAATATTTCATAAATACTGGTAAATAATAATGAAGTTATTTTATGAATGGTTTTTTTTTACAAGTATAACTTTTCATGTTAATAGGTATATTATATTACGAAGATTTTTTGCTCTTAGTGGAACGATATTTTTTTTACGATCAATAACTATGTTGGTTACATCATTAAGCGTAAGTAAATATGCAATGAAAAAGAAAAACGTCTCAAAGTTTTCTAGCTCGAGTAGAAACAGAAAATGTAGAAGCGCAATATTGTTGACTTTTCCCCTTATGCTAACAGTTAGAACAAATGAAAGAAAAGATTTTATTAGCTGGGATAATTTCCTATCACAAACAGTACTTATTGAATCTCAATTAACAGGTTAGAATGAAAAGTCTCTAGAGAAGCAAAACTTCCTGAATTCGTTTTCCAGATTCTTTCAAAAACATTGTCCGAAAAGGTCATGTGAGCGAGAGAGAGAGAGAGAAATAAATGAGTTCTGAAGAAAAATAAAAGCCTTCAGTTTCTTCAGGGAATGACAAACTTGGTGCCATGAACTTATAATGTTATTTTTATGAAAACTTACATGAATTTACTGTTGTTCACACTTTAAGGCTTTCCATAATATCAGTGTACTTTCCTGAAGATAGGTCATAGGAGAGTTCAGAGCAGAGATGCCAGATGTGAAAGTCGAAAATCCGGAATTTGTTTTTCAGAATCCGGAAAGTTTTTCAATGATCAGTTTTAGTCGCGTAAAGAACCTCTTTCTCAGATATATTATCCATAACTTCATATATTTTCACAAAATAAAACATGTTTTTATTAGCGGGTGTCGGTGTGGGTGTGGTTGAGTTGACAATATAGTCACATCCACACCCACACTAGAAGAGAAGGGAAACTATATGCAACGCGAAAGAAATAGCAATTGGACGTGTACGGTGACCAATAAAGGAAAATATTAAATCTCTACCGAATTATTCACAATTTTGAATGTTACAACGAATGAAATAAAACTGAAATAAAAATGGCTAAAATCCGGAAATTTTCCGGAACATCTGGCATCTCTGGTTCAGAGGTGCCTTATTTCGATACGAATTTTTTGTTTTCTTCTACATCATATTGTTTGTAAAATATTTTTGATAAAATCTAGAAAACTGACGTTTAGCTAGAATTTCCATCACAGTGCATTAATTAAAACTTGACAAATGCTTTTCATAATAATAAATTCCTTTTTTTTGGATTGCCAAATATTATCTCTGATTTTGTTCTAGCTATTATTGGCAAGGGCATAAGTCAAAATATATTGCATTTCTAAAATATTTACCTCGATTGAATATTGGATAGATTTGTAGAAAAAGACAAACATTTAAGATATGACATACAATGCTACGAGATTGACGTCAGAACAAAAAATACGAGTTCAAATAGCATCGAATACTTTGTAAGTTAAAACTAAGTTATGCAACATTACTATTTTATATAATGCTAAGCAAACCGGATAGAACAAACGAATTCATAATAAGTAAATAGACGTCTGTTTTATTTGAATAGAAATATGTATATACTTTCATAGAATGGAAGTTTTTCTTTAAAATGTTTATCGACTTAATAAATTCTATACGATGACAGGTACTGTAATTTATATCTTATTGATAGTCTTAAGTCTATAAAACACATATACTTTGAATTTTGAGATGTACACTATAAAATTCTCTACGGAACCTTAATAAATATCACTTACATTCTCCTCTTTGTTTATTAATATATGTTGATTTAAATTATTTGTCTAATACCTCAAACAGCTATTCAAGTATAATTCTTTTTCTTTTCTTTTTTTCTGAATATTTGATCGTAATGAAAAGACAGTTTCAAATATTTTATCTTACAATTTTAGGTACCTGGGCATCATCTTGATTGTACACCACGGGTAAAAAATCAATCTTCGAAAATACGATAGATATTATAGTATTGATTTTTAGGCATATGGCACTTCTCGAGAAATCTTATTTCGTTGCGTAGAAATATTTCTTTTTCAAGGATTATCAATTCAAGGCGTACGCTCATGTGGTGATTATATGTTCTCCGGTCATACCGTAATGTTAACATTATTAAATCATTGTATTACAGAATGTAAGTTTATTTTATAAAAACGAAAAAACTAGACAAATAAATAACATGATTTATTGGTTTTTAGATACAACATCGGACTTCTATGTTATACATCTACTTTCATGGTTCTGTAATATATTTGGTATGATTTTAATTCTTGCAGCACATGAACATTATTCAATAGATGTATTTATCGCATTTTTCTTAACAAGTCGCTTATTTCTCTATTATCATTCATTAGCAAATAATGTTGTTTTACATTCAAGATCAGATAATCGTTTATCAATATGGTATCCAATGTTTTCATATTTTGAGAAAAACGTTCAATGTATGGTGCCGAATATATTTCGTATACCATGGCCATTGACAATTATTTTCCCACATGCTGATAGTAATGATGAAGAAAAATATTCTTCCGCTAATTTTTATAATGATGATTGTAGTAATGATAAACGTAAAAGAAAATGAGTCTCGTATTTTTGTTTTCGTTTTTTATTCTTGTCAAACAATGATGTGGTGAAGCTGCAAAAGGAAAGTTTCTTTCTCAGCAATATGTGTGTTACCTTGATTATTTTCCATCTGTTTTTTTTTCATGCAATACTGCAATTTTTCATATTAGCGCAGTTACCGAGCAAAGTTTTTCTTTTTCTCTAGAATTTAAAAAAATAATATATTCTATTTTTTAGATAATCATCAAATAACGACGTTGAAATAAAAATTTGATAAAAGACGCGTTATATGAAATAGAGAAAAGAAAAATAAGTAAATCAAGATGCATGCCTGTTTTCTCTAAAAAAGAATGCTGCATTGTCATTTGAGATAGAATCGAAAGTCGATCTGTAAATACTGTTTTCTCCGTCTCTCTCTCTCTCTCTCTCTCTCTCTCCCTTTTCATTCAGAGATAGATTGCCACATATCGACTTGCATTCTTGACTAACCATAGATATTTTCAGTGTCTCTCTTATTGTTAGGTATTAAGAATCAAAAATTTTCTACTAGATAATACATTCGCTTTTACTTCATTGTCTATTTTTTATAAGAAAATTTAGTCTTTATAGCTAAAGAACAATGATCATTTTTATCGCCATATTTTCTTTGTTTTTATCATTAATCATAGTGAACATTGAAGTTCGTGTCACCTCTTCGGACAAAGTTGATTAATATCGATAGCGCTGTCACATTTGCTATCGGACTAAAATAATCTACGTAGAAAGTATAAAAAAAATGAGAGAGCGAATTCGAGCACTGGTTTGGCAATAAAGAGAGTAGCGTGTGTCTAAGCATTAAGGCATTGCTGTTTTTTTTTGATCAAGAACGAGTGTCAACATCAATTATTCTTTCTACTCTATAATGGAGTGTCATCGTATGCGTATAGTAAATTAAAATTAAAATAATTTTCGAAAGAAGATTTATCACGATCATGCCATTTGTATATATAGATACCCATTATTTGTAAATAGTTATCTTATAACAATAAGAGACCTCGACAATATAAACGGAAAACAAATAGATCACAATAGATGAAGCATGGCTTTTTATTTATAAACTTTAGTATCATCCATCATGAATTCACGAAGTTTTTTTGTTCTCTCTACCTTTCTTTTCTATTCTGTATATCGTTTTTTTTGTGACATTTTAATCACACACTGGTATTTTTCTTTCAATTCAATATGACAGAAGATAAATGAGAACTATTGTATAGATTTTTCTTTTCTTTCATATTTAATCATACTCTTACTCTATGCCTGCGTACTTTCATGCTGTATGTAGTTTACGATTCCAATCCTTTTGACCTATACAAAAATCTATCGTTTTCTTCTAGACAAAAAAAAACAGTAATAAACATATAAAATCATGCTCGTATCAACACCATCAGTTAATCCTCATCAATTAACTAATAATTTGATACCGCCAAATAGTTTACATTCTTTATTGCCATCATCATCATATTCAACATCATCAGTGACACCATCAAATCCATGTTTATGGTCAATAAAACAAGTTGAAGAATGGCTTGTAAAGCATGATTTAAATGATTGTATTGATTTAATTTGCTGTCAACATCGTATGAATGGGCAACGTTTAATGAATTTAAACGAAGATGATGTTTTACAATTAAAAGGCACAACGAAAAATAATGAATTAT
This sequence comes from Rotaria socialis, assembly GCA_905331475.1. Lineage (NCBI taxonomy): Eukaryota > Metazoa > Rotifera > Eurotatoria > Philodinida > Philodinidae > Rotaria > Rotaria socialis. Next base: position 108,800 of record CAJNYU010003734.1, read on the forward strand.
GGTTACAAATTAAAATATTACAGCAATTCTATTCGAGTAATTACCATCTATGGACACAACGACAAGCCATACTGCAACAACAACAGCAATCTCTACCAACGACAGTATCACCTTATCTAGCTTCAGGATCATTACAATCACCAATACCACTTCGACCTTTGTCATCATTCACACAAATTCGGCCAGCACCAGTTCCTTTAACATTTTCAACATCATCAAGTTTACCAACACAATTACCGTCATCGTCATCATCGTTTTCACCATATACTACAATACAAATAAATCAAAGTCAGCAACAAGAACAAACACAGACAAATCCTTCTATTTCATCATCCATAAATCAAGCAGAAACAACAGAAACGCCAACAACATTAATTCTTGAACGTTCACCTGCAACAGTAACTCGTACAAAAAATGATCATCAACGAAGATCAGGTCGCAGTCTATCATCGAGTACATCTATTAATCTTCTTCCAGCATCATCGACACCTCAACGTACAACAAATACATCATCAAGTTCACATAACACACCGGCAGATCAAATCGAAGATCAACCAATTACTGATTGTTGTTTTGTTAGTTCAATACGTTCCGATAGGAAAAAGACTTTATCGGCGTTTCTTCTTGCTTTTTGTACATTGTATTTTTGTTCGTTTATGATAACCATTGTTGATGAACGCTTACCAGATCCAAGATATTTTCCACCATTACCGGATCTTGTACTTGATAATGTTAAACAAATTCCATGGGCATTCGCTGTTACGGAAAAAATTATTCTCATTGAAATGTTTACACTCATATCAATTATTATCCTTCATCGACATAGGTAATTCTATAGAATCTATTTTTAATAGTATATTTTTCATGTTTGCAAGATTTTTTTAAATTGTAATAGTGTAATTGTAATTATTGGTAAGTAATTTGAGTTTAATCATTAAAACTATCAACAAAAAAGAGTATTGATCTTAGTCTTGTTGCGGTGTGTAACAAATACTTACGTAAACATTAACGTTTGAGAATATAATTTAAATAAAGACAAAACAAGTCAATTTTCTTTCTTTTTTGTTTATCATTTAGACTAATTATAATGCGCCGATTATTTGCAATAGCGGCAGCACTTTATTTTCTTCGAAGTCTTACACTGGTGTTTACATCGTTACCTGTTGCTACGCGTATAACGGATTGTCGACCAGAGGTTTGAGATTTTTGAAATGAAAATATTTTAAATCCTATTTTCAATTATTATTTATAGAAATTCATTAGTTTTATTGCTCGTTTAAAAAAAGCAAGTTTAATATTTCTTGGCCAGGGATTATCATCATTTGGTGTTAAAACTTGCGGTGATTATTTATACAGTGGTCATACATGTACACTAGTACTTGCTACACATTTTATCAATGAATGTATGTATATCAAATAATCAAAAGATTGATTGACTATTAGAAAGTAGATGACTAGACCACTTATTTAAAATAAATCTCCTCACTAAGTAAAACAAAAGTTAATAATTAGTTTTCAATTTAGAGACATAGAATAGTTTTTTTTCATTGCTTTGTTGAAAAAGATTGCTCTAGAATCAAGAGTTTTTATTAGCGTCAACTATGTTTTTAATACTTTTTGAAGCATTTTATTTTAAGAACTTATGAGTTCATATTTTAGAGGTGCAAAAATTCATTTCAAACAAAGAAATTTGATATATATATTTCTAGTCTAGTTCTTTTAACTGTATATTCTACATTGGTAATTTATTCTCATAAAATTAAAAAAATAACGATTTTCTCTGGCGATTGCAGGATCTAGAATTTTACTAATGTTATCGTATGATGCCCCGAGCTAAGTTTAGAAATCTGCTTTTAATAGAAGCAATATCTGTTATCAAAATACTTTCTGCAAACAAGTGCTTGAGAAGGTGTGAATAAAGGTGAAGTGGTATATGTAGGGCAAAGGTTAGAATGAAGATGAGATTACAGGGGAGAGTGTTGCTAACGGCGAATTTAATCGTAATAGTGAAACATTGAAATGAAACGATTCGTTACAATCAACATAAATAGGGAACAGCTATCAAGTTTCAATGAAATAACATTTGTATTGTTATCTCTACTATTTACTTTTCTTTCTCACATATAGTATAAGTTAGTGATAACCTAGGATTTGCTGGAACTTTGAGCATTCTATCTAGCTGCTTGTCGATGAACATTTCATCTTGCAAAGTCGTCAAGAAGAATTTTATTTTCATTGAAAAACATCAACTTTCGTGATCCATAGGAAGATTATATTTTGCGTTTAATAGAAACGTTTTTTGTTTTGTTTTTAAGATTCACCACGTTCGTATCATCTGCTACACTTTCTCAGTTGGATTATGGCATTAACTGGCATGTTTTTCATCTTAGCCGGTCATCAGCATTATTCTATTGACATTCTTGTTGCATGGGTACTTAGCTCTCGTCTATTCATTTATTATCATACGTAAGATTGATTTCTTAAGAGAAACATATTGAATATTTTTCTGTAAATTTGAATAATTTAATCTAGTCTTGCTAACAATCGAACATATTTCCAACGAGATAAACAACGAATGAGGATATGGTTTCCATTTTTTTCTTATTTTGAAGAGAATGTTAAAAAAGCTTTACCCAATGAATATTGTATGCCAAGTATCATCTATGGAATACTTATTACGCTCAACAGTTGGTTTGATAAAGTTCGATATCCGACCGATTGATTTCTAAGTTTGATTTTCTTTTTGTTTTACATCTATTGATTATCCTTATTACAAGTAGTCTTTCGTTTACTGAAAACTTCATGCTTTTTTTTTAAATTACAAATCAAACTTTCTTTTTATGTAATTACTTAATTGAATGCGAAAAACGAAATGTTTCTCAAACCGGTCATATAAATCACATAGGTATATACATCTTAGAATTTTATGATTTCTTTTTTTCCTCATTTATATTGCGAACTATATGCCTTCTTTCTTTTTTTTTTGTCACAATGTTCCTCATTTTTTTTTCTTCATTATTTGTTCTCAACAGCACTGAACTAAAAATTCTAGTAAAGACTTTAAGTTTGGCTTTGATCAGTTTCATTCTGTATCTGTATAAAACTTTCATAGTAACTGATTGTTGTCAGTAACTGTCTATTGTTTGTACAGATTAATGTAGTTATCACTGTGCTCATTTAGTATTTACATGAATAATGAAAATTTAAGTTTTTACTTGGATTTTTAGTTCATGAGAACGATTGTACGACGTACATTCCTTAAGAGATTTATGTCAGATGCTACATCAGACTTCTATATGTTTGTTGCTTTATTCCATAGAAATATTGTGGCTATTTTTCTACATCTATTTCTTTGTATCTTGTATGGTTGAGCTTTTTTTTTTGTTCTCGTTTTTTGTAATCTGGCGAAGAAAAATAATGGAAACAATATCGGTAATATCTCTTAAAAGAAAACTCTATTCGCTTTTTTTTCAGATTTCGTAGGAAAAATATTTAATATGACAAAGAAGCAACTGTGCAGAATTAGAATTATTTACAACGGCATTTGATTATCGAATAAAAGATTTTTTTATACGAGTCCTACAACTTCCAATTGCAAAACATATTCATGTACACGACCATCGAATCAAGATTGCTTGAAATGAACGTAGTTAAAGTCGCATTGCACAAGAATTTCTCACGAAAAGTTTCAGTCACATGTGTAGATAGAGTTTGACTGTAGAATTCGTGTTACTGAAACAGTTTTCAGCAATGACATTTTAGATAATAAATCTCTCGATGAAAATTTTAAAGTAGGATTTATAAATTTATGTATAATTATCCACAAGTGTTCTCATCCGAACTTTCTTTGCTCATTGATAGTTGTAATACCTTGATATGCTATCGTTTTAACACAAATATGATTTATCTAAGAGTCGATGGAGATTTGAATAAAAACTTTTTTTTTCAACTCGATGCTGGACAAGTTCACAGTGAGAATACGAAATTAGATGTGAAAATATATGTTGTAGGAAAAATTAGAATTCAACCAGAGATAAATTTTTCAGTCAAAACAATCGAAATTTAATTAGAATAATTATATGTCTTGTCTGTTTTCTCTAAAGCCATTTTGGATTTCAAACTAATGATCTAAAGATAAAATCTTCTAACTGATTCATTCATACTTTTATATTGTTAAACAAAACTCGTTTTCTTGACAAAACCCTTTCTTTTAACTTGCACTTGCCCTTTGAATTATAACTACAATCAGACGTTGAATATGATTTAGACATTTCTTTTATTCATACATCGCAGTGTTCTGATAAATCCCGAGGGGGCCGTCCTTTGCAAATAATGTTTTCGCTGGAATCCTGACAAGCGCTGCGATGTATGCTTTAATTAGATCGCTGCAGTGTTATTCATTTTTATACTAGTTGTCGACATGATCATTATCAAAATATTTTTACCTATTTTTTATGTTTCATTCCAGTCTAGTTGAATGTGCGTAATTGTGTAAATTTATCTTTAATCAAATTCTTATATTACACAGGCAAAACCGGAATGTTGACTATGATTAATAGATAATTAGTCAATGTCAGAATTCCAATTTTACTCACGTAAATTCGAATTTCGCCTAAATTCTTGTAGAGTCTGATAAAGCAAATTAAAGAAGATATCAAGTCAACTTGAACTTTATATGAGGACAAATTTCTATAGTTCGGGTTCGATACGTTTCCTAAGAACTTTGATTTGAATGTTAATGTTTTCTATAACATATCTGTAATAGAAACTAACGACAACAGTCGTATCTATTCTAGTTAAAAGTATGATGACTCCTCTCATATATGAAGTAAAAATGTATATTATGTATTGATCGAAGCGAAAGTATTTCTATACGTTTGAAATATCTAGTTAGTAGGAATCCTGTACTTCAATTTTTTTTTTCTGTCGATAATGTTTTCATTTGAATTAACTTGTATGTGCGCTATGTCCACATTGATGTTTATTTCATAAGCATTTTTTATTTTATTCGAGTTTCAAGTCACGCAAATTTGATGTACTTTCAAGAGATATTTCTTTTATCTATCTTGTGATGAATCTGATAGATATTATTGTGTTATTGTTCTTGTATATACTTCTTATTATTACTGTTAGCGAATCAAAATAGAGAAAACAAGAAGAAACTATACAATCGTGCCTGTTTCTTCTAGGCGAACGAATGCTTATTAATGAGGAGGAAAAGAACAACTTCGATATGCTCGCGTGATTCTTCTTTGCTTGTACTTTTTGCTGACAAAACAAGTTTTGCTTTCCTCTTGTTTTCTTTATTTTGATCTTGTCATGTGATGCTACTCTCGTCGTCTATAAATGCGAACATCGATTGCTTCGTATAAAAGGCATTCTTCGTGAGATATTTTTAGTCAAATTTTTCATTTCTATTTGTTTGAACCCGACACGTCTTGTCTATCTCATTAAAATCGGCATATATACTCATATTTTCAGAATAGTATATTAATAGCACCACGAAGGTGCATGGCAACGCCCATTTATTATTTTTTAATTGCCAACCGAAACTCATCAAATCATTATTTTATCCATTATACATCATTACTCAAAAAAGTTAAGCGAATTTTATTTCAGGAAGTAAATTGCTGCATGATTAATTCAATATTAAAACGATTACGAACTACAATATGTTACCTGATGATCCATTGCAAACATCAACATCACCACCATTATCTAAAATATCATCGTCACCATCTTTCCAATTAGTTTCAGCCTGTACTGGCAAAAAAAAACGTCGTCAACGCCATGAATCAAATACAACTGATAGTTCATCATCTCGAACGGTTATTCGTCGTACAACATCATGGCGATGGGTAATTGTATTTGGTTCATTTGGTGTCCATTTTGTTGCCGACGGTCTTCTCTTTTCATTTGGCATGCTTATGCATGTAATAAAAGATGATCTTAAACTTGAACTACATACTGTCGGTATCATTGCATCACTATTTGCTAGTTTACCTCTTCTACTAGCACCATTATGTAGTGCAATGGTGAACAAAGTTGGATGTCGTTTTATGACAATGCTCGGTGGTTTGCTTTGCACGATTGGTTTGTTCATTGCATCATACTGTGGTAATTTCGTTGGCGCACTTGTTGGTATTGGAATTATTAGTGGTGAGAAAATACTTAAGAGATGATTATTATCGTTCTATATGCTTGTTTTATATATTGATATAGGTATCGGTTTATCGTTCGTTTATGTTCCAGCAGTGGTCATTGTAGCACATTATTTTGATGATAATCGTGCTATTGCTACAGCTGTTGCTGTTGGTGGAACTGGTGTGTATCGTGAAAAAAAAAGAAATAATCTATTTCCAACGACAAATACAACTTTTTTAATTTTTAGGTATCGGTAATGCTGTTGTTGCACAATTAATTCATGTATTAAATGACTATTACGATGATTGGCGAGATACAACATTATTTTTATCCGGTGTACTATTTACAATTGTTCTATTCGGTGCACTTTTTCGTCCTGCTCAATTTGAATTTCATGAAAAAGATAAAAATTATCATCATACGATGAATGATATACGTTTACCGCCATCATGTATGACATCGATGGAAAAATTGCAACGCTTTGTAAATGAAATGGATAAACAATGTGCACTGCGTCAGACAAATCAACAAGTTAGTATATCACTATCAAACAATGAACGATTATCGACAATAATTGATGATAATGATTCAATATCCATTGGCAATGAATCCGATCTATTCGATTCATATTCAGCCGATGACATAACAGACATTCAACATGATAATAGTTTAAAAGTTGATATGACAACATTTCGAGAGAAAATTTCTAATGACATGAGATTTATTAATGAACGATGGAAAAAAATAGCAAAAAAACAAGTAGAAACAGGAGCAAATTCAAAATTATTTCGTATGCCTAACTTTCGTTATTTAATATCGAATAAAAATAAAGAAAGAAATAATACATTGGTCGTACCAGATCAAAATACGCATGCATTAATTGAAAAAATTAATCCATTATCTCATTGCACTCATCCTCATAGTTCTACTCATCAGGTTTCTTTTGCAAACGAGCAAAAACAAAATAAGACTTTCATACAAACACCATCCGAAGATATAGGTACGAAAAAAGAAACAACTACAAAATCAGGTCAGTATATTTTATTTCAGTCTGGTTTCAGTAGCATAGTTTCTTGTCTTTTGTTTTTCATTTGTAGAAAACATCGATCTAGTACCGATATCAAATAAAGAGATCATTGTACCAGGAGGACATGCTACGGTTCGTTTTCGTTCTCTTGCACCAGCTAAGCAAGCAGAACAGTTATTACAAGTTTACTATCAACCAATTAATCAGAAAGATATATTCTATCCTGGAAATGTACCAACAAAATCATTAAATAAAAAACAAGCGTTATCAGCAACTAGTTGTCCTGATCTAATTCAGTCGCATTTTTATGAAGAATCTGCAACGTCAATATCAAGTTCATCATCAGAATCTGAGGATGAAGATAGTTCAATACTCTATCATCGACATCGCCGATTATTGTTCTATCGTAAAGGTTTATCATTTCTTCATACATTACGTCGTATGTTAGGCTTACAATTATTTCGTGATTACCGTTATGTATTAATATTTATTTCACAATTTCTATTCTATTTATTTTACGATTTAATTTATTTTTTCCCTGGTAAAAAAAGACATTAGAATTCTTTATTTGCATATTTCTAATACTAGGATTTATTTATTTTTAGTCGATTATGGAGAAACAGTCATTGGTTATACAAAAAAACAAATGACTATGCTAGTTACAATTCTAGGTGTAGGCCAATTTTTTGGGCAACTATTTTTTGGAATCTTAGCTAATTATTCATTTATTGATGAATTAATTCTTTATAATATTGGTGCGATACTTTGTAGTGTTGCAAGCTGTCTTATACCATTTGTTGCTTATTCATATGTTGCATTAATAATGACTATTCTTTTATTTGGACTTGCAGTGTCAGCAAATTATGCATTAACATCCATTATTCTTGCAAATATGTGTGGTTTAGAATTATTAACATCAGCTTATGGACTCATTTTACTTGGACAAGGTTTATCATCTTTATTTGGGCCTATTTTAGGAGGTAAGATAAAATTTAGATTAAAAATACACAAAATAATTTTCACTTCGTTTTTCTTCTTTTTTTTATTAAGGCTGGATTGCTGAACATTATGGATATAAGACATCATTGATCGTGGCTGGGGTATTTATGGGTTTATCTGGTTGTGTTACAACTATTTTGTATATACTTCAATATTTACATGGACGGAAGAAACATAAAAAAACTGACAAGACGGTGAATACAAATATGACGATTATTACGTCAGATAATCTCGAGTGAGATTACATGAAGACTAACCATTCCAATATGTATATTGATTGAAGGCATTTGAACTATTATCGATCACGGTGATCTAAATTAAGCAATTATCGCTCTATATTTTTTTCCTTTTACATTTTGAATCTCTTCAAATGATCCTCTAGCATTTAGTGTTCTTACAATATTCCTAGTATTCGGTTTCTTTTTCTACGCGCTTTATATTGTAAAATTGCAGAATAATTATAGCTTACTCAACAGTTCGTGATATCTAATACGTATCGGTGTCTATCGCTATAGTTTTATCGTCTTACATGTGTGTTAAAATAATTCTTATTTCAATATATATTTATACATACATACATATATATATATATATAGATATAGATATATATAGATATATATTTAAGTTAAAGAAAATGAAAACAAAAAAAACAGAAAAAAAACGGCAAATATAAAGCATGACAAGACATCAAATACACAAGATAGTGTTGACAAAATGAAACAGGCCGATGTCATGATCTATCTTATACACATGTACAAACACATATGAGCGACAATATCCAAGCTTTTTTTAATCAAAATTGAAAAATGAAACAAAGATTTCTCTTTTAAATAAAAATTCATTCATGGCTAGTAAATATCATCTTTCAAAATTATTTAAACGGCGACCAACCAAATATTTTTCATCACGTACATGTTCAAATAATAGACGAAGTTGTTTGATTTGAAATATAACAAATGCTAGCAGAAGCATAAGTGATATTATAGCTGAATATATATAGCGTTCTAATCGATGAACAACATGAGGATTAAATAATGTTGGTGCTACATGTGATACAGCTAAATATGGAAATGCCATGAACATTCCAATATTAAGTGTAAATGGTAATAGGAATTCATTAATTAAGAATGCAAAATCTATACGACGCAATCCATCTTGATAGAGACGTTCAAGAACTGTTTTTAGACGCCATTGTGGACCACTCATGATAAGTGCTATGAAGAAAAAAAAACATATAATTAATATTGTTCACGAAAATTCTTCTTCCGTATTAGTTTAGAATTTAATACGATATTAATTTTAAAATAAATTCAAAAGTAATATAGTCAGATATTTATTGTTCTACTAAGATTTTTCTATATTCTAACGATCATGGGTTTTTTTGTCATAAATATTTTTCAATAAAACATACTATAATATCAAGGTCAAAAAGCATTTGATAGAGATCACTGATTTACAATATAAGTATTTCTATCGTTTTAATTTCTTATGTCGATAAGAATTAATATTATTTACCTATCGTAATTTTTGTATTGAGTAAACCAATAATCCAAACACGTAATGGTGTAAGTACAGCTGTTTGTTCAATGGATGTACTCAATGGTATAATTAAAACTAGAGGAAAAAAGGATGATGTTTAACTAATATTTTTGAGAAATCAGAAACGAAAAAATAATTTACCTAATTCACTAGCAAGTCCAATCATAAATGGAACATAACCAATAACACAAAAAGTACAAAGTAAAACACGCATACACAAAATGCTGTAAGATTTTAGACGTGTTAGGATATTATTGACATCAAATGGTAGAAGTGATCGAATGAAAAATATAATACGTGTTATAAGCCAAAGAATATATAAACCAGTAAGTATTGTATATAATTCATGTAATCTTGCTGAACCTGTTATAAAACCAAGAAGAAAACGACCAATAGTTGCCGGTATAGTTAAACCAAGGACTGAAAGGAATGCCAATGATAAACAAGTAAATAAACAAAGACCTGCTAGGCGAAGACGAAAAAATGATGGTTCAATAAATGGTTGAGATAATGCTAATTGTGCTGGTGCTGGTGCTGGTGCTGGTAATATTTGTACAGGTGGTGCTTGTTCCACTGGGTCATTTTGAGGTTGATCAGGAATAGCAACTATTGGCATTGGTAAAACGTTATCATTTTGATCAACTTGTGGTGCATTCGTTATAGTCAGTGATGGTGTATCACCCAAAAGAAAAGACCGCAAGCCTAATATCCATGATGCCAATTCAACCCACAATTGAAGCTAAAAAAATATTGGTACAATATAAATTTAAATAAAATTTTCTTAATTTACCAAATATTTAAGCATAGTACGTGTATGTCCTTGTTCAAGTAATGTTGGTAATATTCCTTGTAATAAAATAAATTCTATCATTAATTCGCTAACAACTGTTTCAAGACTTCCTTTAACATTAAATGGTAAAAATTTCGGTATACAACGTATTAATAATTCACCAGGAACATAGAACATTAAAATAATTACACAACCGAATATTATTATTGATGATATAAAACGTCTTAAATGCAGTGCAAGTGGTAATTGAATCATTTCTTGTATAGGATTAAAATCGAGATCATTGATAGATTTTAAAAACCACAAGGCGCCAGGCCGTAAAACTTCACGTAGTAGAAATATAAATGTTGCAAAATAGAAAACAAATACCATTCCACATAGCCAATGTAAAAATGTACTTGTTCCTGGGCTTGTTTGAAATTGTGTTAGACGATCATTCAGTGTTATTGTACGTTCATTTAATATTCTTAATGAGCATACATCAAGCCATATTCCGCATATGAATGGAAAGAGAAGAATTTCTAGGACAATAAGTAATGCGACTTTTAATACGATATAAGCAAGACCAACGAGACGACGTATACGTGTTAAATAATTAACAAAACTCAATATTGTAAATGATATTAAAAGAAAAAATGATATGAAAATATAACCAATTAAAGCATTTACGCAACCTGAAATAAAAATCACTCGTATTTAAATCAGACTACAAACAAAAATTTTACCATAAGTTGTTAAAGTATTGATTGCAGTTTCAAAACGTGTATCGGTAACAGCTTGTTGAAAATTTTTACTTGCTGTTATGATTTTACCAATATGAAAAGGTGCATATGCAAATATAAGAATAAATAGTGTGTTAAGTGTGACAACCCAAAATACATGTTCTAGAAATTGTAACGAACCATCAAGGCCTAATAATCGTTCCCATGTTAAATCATCAGCAGCTCGATCCCAATCCATCCAGTTATGGTTATTTTCTTGATTTTGTGCATTTTCGACGATACCAGCTGGTTGAGCAACTAAATTTGCCTGTTCGTCTTCATCATCGTCATCATTTTCATCGTCTTCATCATTGACAGCATCAACGAAAGCACCTTCTTCGTGCTCAGGTTGATTTTCTATTACAAAACAAAACAAATCAACAGAACAAATTCAAATGAAATGACTTACGAGCTACTGGTGGTTCAACATTGTTAGGAGCAAGGGGTTGAGGTAGCAGGACAGGAAGTGCCGGCGCAGGATTCAGAAGAGGCAAGTCTTCGATTGGTGCTATCGGTAGAACAAAATTAACAGGTGGTACTACTGCTAACTGTCGAGCTGGCTCCGGTTCTGCTGGTTGAAGCCAAGCTGGTCCACCACCACTAAGAATTTGTTCTCTCAGCCAAAGTAAACAGATAAAAGCACCAAGTGAACAAAAAACAACTAAACCACCTTGCAGCACATCAGTAAATAAATTATCTGTCGAAACAATATCATATGGTAGTGTAAGAATCGAGGATATTGATCCAGCAAAAAGACATCGATATATACGACTGGCTGATATAGGCACAACACCAAGCCAACAAAAAGCAACAATAAGATAATGTAGCCAATATCTTAATGCTTTAAAGAAAGTACGCAATAAACCATTGATCAAATCTTTCAATGGTAAGCGACCGGGTGGCATGGATGGATGATAAATAGGGGTAAATCGAAATTTTGTTCCACATAATTCACACTCCTCTTTTCGTGATACTTTTAACCATTGAATTAAACTATTACAATTAAAAGTAAAAACAATTCATAATTATCGTATGCATTTAATTGTATCGAACAAAATCTTACCAATCATCATGAACGTATCGGATACTTCCGTGACATAAACATGGATAGAAGAGTGGTCGATCGACTGCGCCTTCACATCGGCATACACGGCAAATGTCAACATCTAAAATGTAAGATCCATGTTAAAAACAAAATCATAGATGTCAATACTGATTTTTGTGGTATACCTGCCGCGTCGTTTTCAGCATTAACTTCATTTGCCATTATAAATTTGCCGTTTCAATAAAATAAGCATCTAAAAAATAAACAGAAAATTCCAATGAAAAATTCTGACTAGACTAATTCAACAAGACAAGAAAAAAGATGAAGATTCAATTAACAACTAATAAAAAAAATCACTACATTAGATATAAAACTAATGTTTTTCCTTATAAGTTTGACGTAAATTTTCAAGCCAAACTAATCGATCTTTAGGTTTAGTTTGAAAATATGACTGTTGTAACGATGAATATGTTTCAGTAGCAGGTATTACGTTGCGATACGAATTATCTTCCCAACAATCATTGAAACGTTTTAAAACATCAACTACTAACGATTCATCACCATTTAAAACGTCAATAGGTGAAATACGAGGTAATAATGGATATTTCAGTGTTTTAAATACAAGAACTGATCTTAATGCAAACCAACCACCATATTTTGGATGAAGACATATACCCATCATGTTCTGTACACACAAACAAAACAAAACGAATTTAAGACACGCAACTTCAGTAAAAAAACGAAAAGATTTACTCGATCTTTAGGAAATGGATCATTTGCGAGTTGTTGACGACTATAAAAACGAGCTGCACCTGCGACATGACTCACTGTTTGCATGACTATTTTAGGTCTTCGAGTTGGCCATAGCTCGTAGTCAAACATAACATCAATATCACAATCAGGAATATTCTATTAAACAAATACGATTAAACTTGAGTGTTAAGAATATCGATCGAAAAAAACCCTAATACTTCTATGACAGATTGAATTTTTTCTTTGACACAACAATCAATTGGATCACGTGAAAGGTCTTTGCTGCTGTCAAGTGCATAAGGTAAAAATGTTTTTTCAAACATACTTGGTGTACTAACAACAAGAAAAGCAACTGTATCATCATCGTATGTCGATAGACGAAATAATGGATCGACAATAGAATTATACCATGAAATCTAAACAGGATGTTTTTCTTCTATAAACGATAAAAATCCAAATGCGAAATTATTTACTAGAAAAGGATAAACTTCAAAACCAGGTTCTGTAAGATTATTTTGTAAAAGTGCATAGATTGTATCAAACTCTATCATTCTTTGAAGAACCAAATATGGCGATTATAAACCACTAATGTAGAATTTTTGGAAGAAATCTAAAACAAAATGCAAATAGCATGTTTCTTTTTATTGAGATATTGTTCCTTGGTACTTTGTTCGAAATGATAAAAGTACCTAAGAAATATTATAGCAACCCACGTAAAAAAAAGTGAACCGAAAGTCACTTTTAATAGTAATAAAGTAATTTTTCTTACTATATGTCACTTTTTAGAGTACTTTCTGATAATCTTTTCACTTCCTGTAGTACTTTATCATACTTTTCTTCCTTTCAAAAGTACTTATCAGTAATTTTTAGTCAAAAAATATGAAAAGCGCTTAAAAAAGTTCACTTATAATTACTTTACCCTGCCTAAAACCTAATATTGAAAGTACTTAATAGTCACTTTTTTGGGTAAAACTCTTTACATGGGAAGATACTGATGCAGAAAATCAAAACACATCTATGTCTTTTGTCATTCTTCGAGGAAAAATATATTCTTCCGATAGAAAACAATCTGGAACACCATGAAATCAATTCAATACACATTCTTATATCGAACTGGTTCGAAAAAGTAAATGAAGAAATTTCGTGCCAAGACAAATGATTAGAAATTCAAAAATTTCCAAAATAAACTTGATAAGAACACAATAAGAAGAACTTCGTAGATATATCCACGATCAGAAAATACTAACAGGAGTAACGCAAGCAAATGCGCAATAATGGCGTAAAATATAGGCTAAATATTTTCTATTTCACTAAGCATCAATGTTATACTTTGAGATAAACTAAAAGATTCAGACCGTTTTTAGAATAGTGAATAGCTCAGAAACTTGGCTTTTCTTGAGGTACTTATTATTGGAAACATTGGCCGAAGACGGCGAACAACATTTGAGAGCGTATCTGATTGGATTTGCATAATGTAACTGGATAAGTAATGAGAGTCATCTATGATATAGATGCCGTATCAGTCAGTGAATTTCACTTCATTTCCTATATGCTCTATCAATTAAGATACCGCGGAGAGAACAGTTGTTGATGTTGCAAATATTCAACAGCATAAAATTATGAAACCTATCTACTACATATAGCCTGCAATAGAATTAAATTTAAGTGTTTGTGGTTTAGGCATAGTGCAAAAACGAAAAGTCAAATCAGGAGGAATATTTTCGAAAGTACGACTAAAATATTAATAATCTCTGTACAATTTCTAACGGAACGCAGTTAAAATGTTAAAAAAAACGTAGTTAACAACAAAGAGAAAATAAATGAATTGAAGAAGAGTAAAACAAACACGCAGATATTACTAGTTCGAGGAAAAAACATAAATTAAGATGCATGAAATTACAACCTATGAATGAACTTGTTTTTTTTCACGTGTACGAAATACATGAGGCGAGATTATTAACATTTTGAAAGTTATACGATTGTCTTTTCGTTTCAATACACTTTGAATAACGAATTATTAGAGCATTTATGAAATTGAACTCATAGACAAAAAAGTTTCAGGGTGCACTTGATGGAATTGCACTTCTTCAGTTTCGTTGCACGGGACCGTAGCAAGTCACTGGACGACTTTCTCTAAGATCGAAATGGAATCAAAGAATCTCTTAGAACGTCATAGACCTTTCACAGAAAACTCATCATGGACCGAGAGTCGTTTGCTCATATATTGAATAGTAATTTCTTATCTTTTTCGTTAGTATCGGAAAGATTTTTCGACAACAGTTCAGTTATCTACATCCAAATCATCATGATCAGACTCAATGTTTAATACAGAAGTTATATGATTATTGTTACCAGTATTCGTGAATGTATTTTTCATTATAAAAAATGATCAAAATTGCAAAAACTTTTCGTTAACATTACTTCCTCACATCGAAGCTTTTAAACTGGCGTCCTCTATATATATGCCGTATAGTTTTTTATGCTTAAATTTCTCGTTACCCAACATCTCAATTAATATTGTTGATTCGAACAAGGTCTGCCATTCACACTCACTACGCTGTCAATATATTGGTTGGCATGTATTGCCATTAGAAGTAACCCACTTTGAGTACTGCCATTCTGATGATTGTTCTTTTACTTACTATCAGAAATGCAAAAGTTTTTCGCAGATTTTCTAACAATTTTTTTTAACTGACAGAATAAACCTATAATAAATTGTAAATTTAATTTTCAGAACAAGTCATACACACATTTACTAGGAAGTATTCTAAAGGTTGAGTATTTCATTTAGCATAAAAAAAACAATTTTGCAATTAATACTTAAATACATCGGTGTCTCCTCTGTAAATTAATAAATCAATTAAACGGATTCTTCACTAGACGAGTCTGAATAGTTTGAAAGAAGCTACATTTAAACATCGATTATTTACTATTATTTTAAGTTTTTGTAAACAAAGTTAAATTTTTAGTTATAATAACTAATAGAGTGAGTTTATGAATATTTCAGACACGAGTAAATTGTGCTCATGTATCAACGATGTCTTGTTAATGGAAATTTTACAGAACATCTTTCTTATGTGTACTGAATCATTCGATGATGCGCTACAAAAATTTCGACAACATGTCGACTATGGCGACAGTTGATTTTTAACTCATGAACAATCGAACATTATTGGAAATTCGACAATGAACATCGTAGAAAAGGTCTAGTTCTATGGTGGAATTTAAATTCAATTGATAGCAATCAGAGCAATCCTTTTGCAAGCTTTCCAACTGTTGACTGTTTCCTTGGAAAATGTACTTCTGTAATATCCGGTAGTGAAAATTCTGAACCAATTTAGATCAACGATTCTCAATACATTATTAATAGAGACTCTGATTATAGTTTAGCTTTTTGGCTGCTAACCACTGAAACGGGTGGTTATTATTTACCTTTTTAGGGCTAGTTTAGAAAAAATATATTGTCATCAAGAGTTAATTCACTCGCGTAAGTATAGCATTGTTGATATCTGATCGAAACATAAATTGATGAATTTCAAGGGAATATAATTAGTATCTTGGTAGCATATGAATTTTGATGATGAATTCGATTTTTGTTTTGCAGAAGTATAATAGAAATCTACTTTTATATTTATTATGATGTAGCAAATGAACCTCTTTGTAAATTTATGGGGAGTGATGACAATTGGAACTATGCGCGTCCAGCTGGGGTATGTATAGACGATAAAAACTCTCTGTCGATAGCATTTACATCATCAGCCAAAAGCTATGGATTAAGGGTCAAATGGCGTTAGCTGCTTCAGTACCCATAGCTGCCTATAGTACCACAGCCACTGTTTCATCTTACTTATGGAGTAAATGGAATCGCTCTTTAGCAGATGTATCAGTGTGGTCACGATGTTTGTCACACAATAGAAATTAAAACATTCTATGAACAGAAAACATCGATCGACAAAATCAAAATTGGCAAGTATATTTTAGATCATACAACGAATTGAATATTACTTTTCACAGATTTCTATTTTTCTTCTACTGTCGATTTTAAATAAACTGATTATTCTTTAATTACATTTCATTTACTGATCTGTTTAATCGCACTACTAATATGTAGATTTTATACTCAAAAATAAGAAGTATTTCATGCACATCGAAACAGAAAAAAAGCATAAAGAATAGATATATATATCTGAAAACAAAGTAAAATGTGCATGATATGTGTTTTCTCCTAAGTTGATATCTATGAGAGTCACGGAGAATGATTCTGAAAAATTCTAGATTCATGACAAATCAAGGTACGAGACAAATTCTAGATAGCAATGCATGCTACTGTCACATGTTTACGGCTGACAATAGAACGTACTATTCGATTTCACTTGTTTTACTTCGTCAAACTTGAGAAACTCGATTACTTTATCAAATTTATAATAAAATTTCATCGATGCGAAGAATATCGATCATCTATCATCAGATATCAAAGAATTTAAAATAATTCAAAGTCAAAAACAAAATTGAAGTACTACGAAAGGAAAACTAAACAAATTTAAATAAGCTTCTGCACTGGCAAGCCAATAAACTCTTAGAAACGTTTTAGACCTTTCACAGACGTTTTTCCATTCTTAAAATAAAATAGAGGCATTGCTCTATCGAGCATTATCGTCAAATACAAGTACCATTTTTTTCTCAGTTGTAAAATTTGAATTGAGAGATGTACTTCAAAGAGCTTATAAGCAGCTATTTTATAGTTGCTATATGATTACGAGTTGAATCTTTGTTTTAATTTTAAACGGATACATACTAGTAAGAATAACGAATTGTTCGAGAGTGCTCAACGTTCTCCTGAAATATTGTGTGGCATTATTTTAGGAGAAGAAATTATTTTATTTCTGCCTTAAAATAATGGCAAACTGATGCTTAAGTTAATACCTTGGATGCAAACAATATCTTTTAATAAATTGATTTGAATATAAGATAAATTTATTATTTTATGACCTCATTTATTTTTTAGAAAAAGCTAGAGTTGATTTTTATCTAACTAATGCATGTCTGCTAGTTTTCTTTAAGTTACACGTAAAATGAAAAGAAAAGATTTTCCATAGAAGCGTTTTCAATGAAAGGAATATCATGCATGTGTCTTAATTTACTTTTGCATGCTGCAGTTTATGCGCACGTTTCGTTTTGAGAACGTACTCGTGTATATCTCTGGATTGATTAGCTGACTGTTTATGAACTTCACAATAAGTTCTTTTGATATGGCTCACAGACTTCCACAACCAATAATAGAGTATAGAAAGATTATGCTCCACAATGATAACTAAAGACTACATAGAAGAACCAACAAATAAGACGAATAAACATAAACTGTAAGCATATGTTGATTCTATTACTTAACACCAATCAGCTCCAAAGAATAATTGACGATAATAACATAATTTATATATTTTTTCTTGTATTATCCGATTCATTGAAGAACTAATCAACCCATATTTATTCTTGTATATGAATTGCTTAGTGAAAAATAACATTGGTATTGACAAAAGACACGCGAAAAAAACGAATATAAATTATTTATTATTCAGGTGAGAATCAACAGAAGAGAAAGAAGAAAGAATTTTTATAAAAATAGAATATCAATGATAAAATTGGTACAATAAACATAACCAGAGAGAGAGAGAGAGAGAACAAAGAATAACATATGATTAGTAGGTTCATTTATGATTGTAAAACAAAGATACATTAACAAAAGAAAATTTTTTTTGTTTTCTGGAATATGCAAAAAACATGGCGGATAGCACTCATCAATTGGATTTTATTGCACATATCCATTATTTCTTGGGTTTGTTCTATTTTTAAGTTGAGGCAGTTGTGTTCGGTGAGACGACACTTCATTTGATTTTTATACCAATGAGTAAATAGATTAAATCAAGATTATTCAACAGGATGATTCAAAGGAGCGTCTTCTCCATTATTATCATCTTCGTCTAATAAATCACTGGTGAGTTCGTTGTCCATACTTGTTTTCGCTGCTAATTGTGCACAACAATGTTTAAGGCCTTTAAATACCCAAAATGTGAATAATATATTACAAATAACGATTCGTACACTTACCTGAACAATATAGAATAGTTAGTGCTCCTGAAAATAAATAGATAGTTTAAATTTCTAGAGATGAATTTTAAAAATCTATGAAATAAAATCAGTGAGAACTGTTTCGATTTATGAAGATAAGGTGAAAATTACTGAGTTCTCTTTACTCGAAAGGTTCTCAAAGACATAAATAGTGTCGAGCAAAGCTTTTTCCAAGCGAGTCATCCCATAAATAATGAGTTACCTTTATCTATTGGTAGGGAACATATTCTCGATGCAAGCTAAATTCAAATTTTGCTATCTTATTTTCTATGTGAAAAACTCATTTAGTTGAATTGAAATATGACGATTCACCGAGTTAACAATATGAAATATGCATAATTTTTAAAACCTTCTCCATATAATCACATACCTAATGCTTGAACTTTTTCATCAATATTAGCAATTTTAACTTGAAGCTTTCGTTTTTCATTTTCATCAGTTAGACGATTCTCGTATTCATGAGTCATTTCTTCACGAATTTGACATTGTAAATCCATTTCTTGTTGCAAACGAGAAATCTAAACAAATATGCGTGATGTAAAAAGCTTTGAATCATTTTAGTTACTAACTTCACCATCAAGTTTTTGTTTACGATCATCGGGTGCTAATTCAGGAAATAATTCTTGTCCAAATTCACGTGCTCTAGCATAAAGTGCTGTATCATCAACAGCTCGTTCGTGTAGTAAATGCTCGAGATTTTTAATATCATTACTTTCATCTGACAAGCATTGCTAAAACACACAAGAGTTAAAATTTAGCTTTTTTTTTAAGCTCTTTTTCTTACAGTAATGATATCTCGTAGATCAGCTTCAGCAATATTTTCATTCGGTACTAAAAACAAACTCAATGAAATTATCATTTACGAAAACTATCAAAAGATATTACTTGAACCTGTTGTTGACGGAGCTTTTTTCATAGGATTAATTTCAGAAGCTGAGGGTAATCGTTTAGATTTAAACTCTCGAAATCTACTATACGCTGATGACGCAGCATTTGCTAATTTTGAAGATGCATGAATCGGAGAATTTACTATTGATACTTTCGCTGTTGGAATATTTGAGGGATCATTTATTGATTCATCACTTTTTGATAATTCTGATGTTGTTCCAATATTCGGACCGAAACTGGCTGTTGTTGAATTGAGATTTCTATTGCCAAAGGCACGAAATGAACGACGTGCTGTTGAATCTAGCACTGAAAATGCAGCAGCCGCTTTCGTTGAAAGGCGATGTGCTGTTGTTGGTAATACTATTGCTGATGTAGTTGTTGTTGTTGCTGCTGGTGCTGGTGCTGCTGCTGTTATTGTTGCTGGGATTGTTGTTGCTGCTGCAGCTGCTATTGCTGTTGTTGTGGTGATGGCAACGGTGGCAGTAGTGGTAGGAGTACTGGTGGCAGATGTCATAGTAGTAGTTCGATTTACATTTGGACTTGGTATTAATTCATAATTATTTTTTATTGTAATTGAATCAGTATCATCTACTGCTAGAACCGGACCAATATCTGATTCTACTATAATTGAACTTCTCATATCTTCATCGGGTGCTGTAGTAGTTTGGTTAGTTTTTAAACCAATGGGCTCACGTGTACACTTTATTTCCGCATTAATTTTATCTTCGCATTTTTTATGTATTGCTATTTGACAGTCACGACATTGACGGCCAATTTTCATCCAAATTTTCCGTTTACAATAATCGCATACAGTCGCAGTTGTAAATACTTTATCATCAAAAGAATGATCGGTCAATCTAAATAGAATAATCATTTCATTAAATTTAGAAATTAGTTTTTATTTGAATTAAATTTGCCTGCGTGCAGGCGATTCTTGTTGTTCATTGATAGTATTTATATATTTCAGTTGATCTCGTTTAGTTTCTTCTTCTTTTAATTTTCTATACAGATCATTGAAAACAGGTACATTAGCTGTGAATTGCTCGTTTTTTTCTTGTGAATTTAATCTTGCTTCGATTGCTGGTCTATGTTTGACGTTTACTGTAACAAAACCATGAGCCAAATTATCATCGTAACCTTTATGAGTACTTAGTTCAACTCGTTTTTTACTAAAATAAAATTCGATCACTATGAATTGAAATAAAAACTAGAATCAGTATTGAATTAAATTTTCTCATGCATAATGTTACTCTAATAAGTATGTATATATAGTTTTTTGAATGTTTACCTGTCAGACTCTGTAAGTGAAATATCTCTAAATAGGGAAAATACTCTGATTGCTATATATCTATGTATGGATTGAAAACAGCTGTATGAAGCAATACTTACAAATTAGGTTTTACCGAATAAGCCGAACGAAAATTGAGTGTCATTTGAGTTTCACGTTTATAACTTAGATGAGCATCGAGTACTATTTCTGAGAGAGCAACTGTAGCCTAAATCAAATATAACAAATAAGTGTCATATCGAGTTTCATTACTTGTTTAGTGCAAAGAATTTTAACTTACATGACCTAGTAAAATTAGTTTTTTACCAGCATTTGGTACATCACAATCAAGTGGTGGTTTACACCATAAACAAATGTTAAGATATCGTTCATTGGGACCCACTTGAAACTCGAATTTATTGTTAAATACAATATGCTATAATAATAAAAAATGAATATTTAAAAAATTTTTTCTGAATGAAAAACAAACGAACCGGCTCCGGCTTTTGAGTAGGAGTTGGTTGAGCTTGAAATTCTTGTAATACATCGGCATTCATCATAATTAAAGTGATATAATTTACAAGATTTTTCTATAGCAAAAACGAAAATAGTTTTGGATAAAGAAATTTATAATCGATTTTGTTTACTAATGGTTTTGGTTTTTTTGTTGCATTGACAGTTGATACTTTATTATTAGCATCTTCTGTATTCGTAGTTTGTATTGATTCATCATCACCATCTGATGGTCTACTAGATAAACCAATTGAATCAGCATTTTTTTCAGATTTTACTAAAGACAATGGAAATTAAAACTATTGAAATTTAAGAAAAACTAAAACAATCATACTTGTTGATGGAGTAGTTCTTTGCCGTAGATTGGGTGATGGCGTCAATGTATCACTACGTATCGACAATGTTGGTGAATGTCCACCCTGAAAAGAATCATTTTGGAACTAAAAAACAATGTTTATGGCAACTATTTTACCTTTTTTTCTATTTCCGATACACTTAAAGATTCAGCAGCACGTTGTACACGAACACTATGTAATAAAGGCATACCAATAACAATTTTTACTCCATCTTCATTTCCATTTGCTGTTGTTGTTGTTGCTGGCAATGTTCCATCGCCAGGTGAAACAGATGGTTTATATTTTAATAAGCGATTCATTTGTTTAACTGTTTTAACGTCTTGTCCTCGCATTTTAAGTAAAAATACATTCTTATCTTCTAATGCTGTTTTAAATGCTGTAGCATCTTCAATTCCATTTGGTATTGGATCAATTTGTTCAATTAATAATTCTATTCGGTCCATATAAAGAACTTCTTTAACAAGAATTTTATGTATGTTACGTGTTAATTCAAGTTCTTTTGTTGGCCATATACTACGATCAATATATAAATAATCAGCACACGTTTTCTCGTTGATATTCACCGTTAAAAATACTGCTACAGATGGCATCTTTTGTTTATCAAATATGGTCAATGGTATTGAAAGACGATCGCAATGTTTAATTAATACATCGAAACTACCCGGTATAAGATTATTCCCATTGGCAGATAAAACATCAGCTGGTAGAGAATGTTTTGATGCAGAAAAAAATGGTTGAAAACGAATTTTATAACTTGGCCATGTTTGTTTACGTTTTATAGCACGACGTAATTGTTGTGTGATAATATTTGCTAATTGTGGACTTTCAACTGTAGCAAAATATGATTTAACTTCAAAATCAATGAATGGTTCATCTTGAAAAACTAACAGCCAATGGCTGAATGGTTCACGACGAAATTCTAAATGTAAACGTCCTTGAATACGTTTTACTTTAATAGATAATTGACACTTATGGCCAAATAGTAACGTTATATCAAGTGTAACAAAAAAGCCATCTTCATAATCAGCATCAAGCTTAGCAACGAATTCCTGAACAGAAAAAAAAAATTTTAATTACATCTATCAAAAGTTTGATATATGATACTATGAAATTTGATACTACAGGATGAAAGAAAGAATAAAGAGAAAGCAAATTTTCATCGATGAATGAATGAATGAATGAAGCTTTTATAATCCAAATAAAGATTCATGTATCAAATAACACTTCCTTTCTCTGTTCAAAATTATGAAAGAAACAGAAAGATTTCATACCTTAATCAAATTACGCTCATCACGTTCTTGTCGTTCAAGTTGAATATCGCTGAATATTGGACATTTCTTTCCAACTGAAAAACTTTGTATCTAAATATATTATGATTAGAATTTCAATCAAAATTTATGGAATTATAAAACCTACGATAATATTTTGAACAAATATTTTTCCTGTTCGACTATTCTTCAATTCTTTAAATTCTGTATCCAATTTATGCATTAGATAACGTCGTAATCTTGAACTATCTTTAAGTTCTTGAAATAAAAATTGAAATAGATAATTAACAGCATCGACTGCCAAATTTTTTGCTCGTTCATTCTATAATAGAAATATGTAGAGATCTAAACTATGTTAAGTCGTAAATTAACTTACTTCAGGCAATGGATGGAATGCTTCAAACTGTTCGTCTTCTTGTTCATTAATTACGACTGGTGGGCTAAATGCATAGCTTGTATATAAATATAGCAATACGGCAATTGTCGATGCACAACCCAAAACATAACTTAGCAGTATAATTAGTAACAACATAATTTTAAATGAAAGAACCAACTCCTATCACATCTTGAAAGAACAGAAAAAAAAACAATTTTTTATCGATTTCTCTTATTTTTTTCAGTTCTTGTTGTTCGTTTGCTTGTATTCAAAATTCTTTGTTTACACACACACACACGCACACACACTTCGAAGGCGTCATACAAAACTATACAAACACGTGAGTGAGACAAAAGGAGAGAAGAAAAAAACAACGAAAAAAAAACCAATTAAAAGCGCACACAATCGATCATCGTCTGTCTTCAATGTTGTAGCCCTTTCGACTCTAAACTAATAATAAACACATCCGTCAGCACTCTTTTTTTTTTGTGCATGTATAATATATGGAAGAAGCTTGCATCGATCAATTTAATATTGTTTGAATATCCCTTGTATAGTTTTTCTTAGAATACATATGTATATATATTCAAATGAAAAACGTTTTACATCAGTAATAATCCCTATTTACAATGAAATACAAAAAAAAAATGAAAGAGAGCTAAGAATCATCGCTATGTTCCTCATTTTCTCACATGTTGTAGCGCGATAGATATGAATGCGCATGAACAAAAAAAAAAAGAAAAACTGTTGTCTATCGTGAGAAATGAAGATCACTGCGAGCATATAACGCAATAGAGAAAAGAAAACCAACAGTTTGATAATAAATTAAAAGAAAACAAAAACAAAATTCAGTCGATCAACACAATCATTTAGCGATAGTATAGGATTGTGTATGTTTCTCTATCCCTCTCGCTCTCTATCCTTTTTGACTGACACAAAACAAAAGAAGAAAAAAAAACGAAACGAAATGTGCATGTGTATAAATATGAACGATCAAGTCAAACTAGGATTTTGAATGAGCAAAGAAGCATCGTCAACATTCGATGATAAATGATGGTGATGATGATTAAAACTAGGTGGAACATAACCAAAGTATTGTGGAAATGATGCTGTTGCGGACGGTGATGTATGAATTCGCTGAGTAGGATAATAGCTGTTCGTTGAATTATTTGTTGTTTGAAATTGTGTTGATACACCAAGATCAATTGCTGGTATATTAGCATCAATATTTGAAAAATGACGATTTAAATTTGTTGGATCGTCAATAAATGTTGTATGTGTTGTTTGATTAATATTTGGATAGTTAGTTAAATAAGATGATGACGATGTTGGAATACTGCCTATTTGATTAACATTTGTTATTTGTGTTATAGAAGGATTTGCTGATTGCTGTTGAACAGGAGGAGCTAAACCAGGAAATGGTCTTTGAATTCCGGACATAAATATTTGTTGTTGAGATGTCGAATCAGTTGGTTGCCACAGATTAGGTGGTGGATACTGCTGATTGGCACGTGATGGTTGATTTGTTGATGGGACTGTTTCAATTATATGTCGATACGAATCTTGACGATAACGAAGAGCTAAAAAAACATGAAAAAAAAAGATGAAATGAAAAAGAAAAAAAGTAAAAAATACATTGTTAATACCAGAAAATAAACAGGATATATGATGATGAGAAAATAAATGAGGCAGTTTTACTACTCACGTAGCCTCATAAATGAACGAAAAACAAGCTGAATTAATTTAGGATAACAAAAGCATTATAAACTCCTTCGCTAGCGAAAAAGAGTTTTTAACTTTTTATTCAATTGATTGATAAGAACAAATGAATATTTATGTTATGCAAAGCAACGTGCATTGAATTCTTCGATATTTTTTTTTATTTGCTATGTAACAAGACGTACATAAAAACGAACGAAGAACTCGACTTATTCACGCCCATTTATATGTAAATGGTTAGTTTTATTCGTCACTTTTCATGCTTCGGATTTTGCTGGATATAATTTATTATGTTCTACAAACAAAACAAAATACTTCTCAGTATTTTATCTACATTCTCTTAAAACTCAAATCTTAAGAAATTCATCATGTTGACTTTTCACTTCTTTTTTTAATTTCACTTACTCGGATCAAGGTTAGGCGAACCATTCGAATTGAGATTCGATGATAAAGGAATATTTGAATGATTTGTCATAAGAGAATTGTTCTGTTGTAATAAACTATTAACATTATTTGTACCATTATTATTGGTATTTGTTAATAAAATATTTGTTGCTATTGCTGCCGTGGTTGTTGCTGATGATGAATGATTAATCATTGATGTTTCATCATAGGTTCGTTTGAAAAAACTTGCTTGTAATGCATTAAATGGTAATATACGTCGTTTTGGGTCATATTCCAGCATTTGTTGAACAAGTTCTTTGAATTTAACATAATCTGATACGGAATGATTTGGTTCGCCAGCACGACGGCCGCCAGGACCACCAACATCAACTCCTAGTATATCATGCAATTTACGTGTACCCGGTGCTCGATACTATTCAAATAAAAGAAACAAAAAATATACGTATATATAGTATTTAATTAGGATGAAATGTATTTTTGTTTTGTTTCTTACCCTTCTCTCTTTACTCTTTTTTGGTATCCATGTATTATCTGGTAAATGATCAAAGAATCGCTTAGTTTTGGTACCTTGTTCAAGTATATGAGTAGGTGGCATACCAAGTACTTCAACAATTTTCATCATTTGATCATACTAAATAGATATTTATTTATTTTTCTCTTCTTTTCTACATACAATCAAAATAACTAACTTCATTGGTACCACTGAATAATGGTTCGCCGGTATGCATTTCAACAAGAATACAACCAAGACTCCACATGTCAATAGCCATATCATATGGAATACCAAGTAATACTTCTGGTGAACGATAGAATCGACTTTGAATATATTGATAAAGCTAGAAGAAAAAAAAACAGATTATACATTTAGTTGAAAATAAAATTTAGAAATAGCAGACTCGTTGACCAATTTGACATGAACTACCAAAGTCAACAATTTTTATTGCTGATCGTTTTGGATTAACCAAAAGAATATTTTCAGGTTTCAGATCTAGTTATTGAAAAGATAATGTTTCTTTTCTAGTCTTTTTTGAAAGAACATACCGCAATGAAGTACATTAAGTTCTGGCTGAGATAGAAAGAGTAATGCCGACAATAGTTGCAAAGCAAATTTTCGTGTTAAATTTAGTGATACACCACGAAAATTTGTATTACGTAATAAATCATATAAGTTATATGATAATAATTCGAATACAAGGCATAGATGATTACGAAATGTAAAATGGCGTTTCAATTTAACTTAAACAAAAAGAGATATTTAGTTCTATGCTAGATATTATATAGATGCATACCTATATAACCATTATTATCAATATCATGCTGATTCATTAATTCAAGAAGACGTACTTCTATTTGAGCTTGAGAAAGAAATGGTCGCTTGTTTTTAATTATCTTTATAGCAACATATTCACCATCGATATGGTCAAATGCTTTAACGACCTATAAAAAACAATAGGTTTTTGAATATTAGCTATTTTTATTCTTTCATTGTTTCTATTTACCTGTCCGAAACTTCCTTTTCCAATAAGACAATCAATAGTGTATCGTTCAAGCCATATTTCACCTGGTCTTACAATATAATCATGATTTTCATCATCATAACCATCATTTAAATTTCGTTTCTCTTTTTTATATAAACCATTAGTATCTTCAATTACTTGATTATTACTACGTTTCTTCTTTTTTGCATAATAAACCTAAATGAAAATCTTTTATTGATAGCAATTCAAAAATTGGAATAAAACTGAAAAAATAATAAAAAGAACTATTAAGTTAATACTTCATAATTATTTTGTAATTCAGCTGATATTTTGCCCGTAGCTGGTGGTACAATATCATACAGATAACTAGTTGAACTACCATATGCTGAACTTCCATCTGTAAGACTACTTGCGTTTGATGATAGATGATGATGACGATTAGTACTGTTAGGATAGTATTGTTCATAACTGGTTGGTGCTGTCCATTCTGTATAAGGTCCTTGTACGTATTGCATCGCTTTAGGTCTCTTTTTTTATGCCTCACAGATTCGTAAGTATAGTATAAAAAAAAAGAAGTGAAAAAGTGAAGAAAAATCTACGCCAAAAATTGTCGTTAAAACAGCCAGACCATATCGCGATAAAAAAATATCAACAACAAGCCTCGAATGTCAAGGCTAGTTAATTATAATTTAAAGGATATAGTATATGTAAGCGAACAAGATTTCAAGAATAAAATATGCACATCAGCTGATGTTCCCTTCTTATAGATTAATACACTTCAACGATACTCACGGTCATTGAATTGCATCATACTCGCTCAGTCATATCTTTTCTTAATATATATTTAGATGACCCGAAAGACGCATTCGACCATCACAATCAAATATTCGGTGTTATACATAGAGAACGAGAAAAAAAAGTAAGCGTATGCATACAGATATCATCGTTATAATCATTTTTGTTTTGTCCTCTAATTTTTTTTTGCGCATCTCGAATACGCTTTACTTGTACATCATCATCATCAGTACGCAGAACGAAGAAAAAGGCACAAAGAGCATACATATATATATATATATATATATACATTTGTATATACCTATATATAGGATATCGAATATTTATATAACATGTAATTTATGTATACGCTAATATATATATATATATAAAATTGAATAAGAAAAAGATTTTACCTCATTGATATGTTTGTATGTTTTGATGAGATCAACACTTAATTTACGAAGAGGCGCCTCGACTGGATCGCGATAAGCGTTCATTGCTGGCATCATCATGTATATTATAGATATATTGATAATATTCCATAATTATAATAGAATTTCATTTTCATTTAATATAACATATTCTATTAAAATGACAGAAAATAATTACACATTTTATTGGTAAAAATTAAATTCTACATACCAAAAGCACAGATTTAAATTGTTAGTACTGTTTATATTAAATACACTAGTTTGAAGGACAAATTTTATAAGTAAAACAGAAAGCAGGATAATATTGCAGAATTCGATGAAGATGATTAATAAAAATCAGTCAGCAAAAGCACAGATAAAAGAATGTCAAATCGATTGCGAATAAATTTATACGTATATGACAATATGGATTTATAAGTGTTGCTGATACGATCGATCGTGTGACGATCTAAACTAAAATGAATAAATGTGATACATATAGACATTGGGAGCTTATTATTGTTTGACTCATTCACAATTGTTTATCACTGACTCACGAGATCTTGAGTCGTAGGAGAGAAAAAAAGAAGGAAAGAAATCATGGTAGCAGCAATAAACAAAGAACTTCAATTTGACTGGATCATGCGTTCTTCTAATGATCGCCATTCAACCGGATCATTTAATAGCCTCATTGATGGTATGCATAAAAGACGTGAAAGATTATATTCAGATTTTTCAGCTATTATTATAGAAACTTAAGTTAGCTTAATATTTATAATCTTTCTTATAATCCAACAAGCGATATTATTAATATAAATTTATCAAATAAATATATGCCGACAGTTGATTAGTGACATCTACTGAAAATATTATGTATACGAGGGAAGGGATGCTGCTAATTGAATTTTAAATTTGAATTTATTGAAGTTGTCGAGCATTATTATTGTATTCATTTGAGTTTAAGCATTTGGCGATACTCAATTACAATTTTTTACATATCATCCAGTTGGTTTATGTGTAGACGAAAATAAGTATTTGGTATGAAGTCTATGAATGGGATTTTAAATAACTAATACATTTTTCCCATCAAAACCTGTATACTTAAAGTAGTGTTCGTGCCGATGATAATAGTACTGATGTATTCGATTATGTTATTTGTACATGAAAAAGAAAGAATGTTATTGGCAATGTAGTTTTTTTTCCAATGTTGTTATTATTATAGTAACGAAAATAAAGTGAGCTAAAAACAAGATGTAAAAAAAAATTGGAAAAATTTTGCCTTTAGAATATAGATCGTCGATCAGTACTAGTATGCATCATATTTTTTAAAAGTTTTAGGATCAAATCTTTGCTTCAATCCGAAAAAAATCTAATAACTAAAAGGTGGTTATAAAGTAAATATCAGTTACGAAAAAGAAAAAAAATGAAATTTGAGCAAATTCCATCAAAACAAGAAAATAACTAAAGTGATTCAGTATATACGTAAAGACTGGCATTCTTAATATGGAAAGATAGAGAAAATTTTCATATCATTTACTTATTTCATCAAAATTTCTTCACGCAAAATTATGTTTGCTTATATCAATGGCATGATATTCTTGAAGCTTGCAGTTATTCTTTTATATCAAAGTTTTTATTTACACTATTTTCGATGAAATACATGAAAAAAAAGCAGTTCATCGTTAAATAAAAGCTGTTCATAAAAGAAAAAATAAACAATATAAGTGCTATCTGACAATCTATCGAAGATTATACACACATGTAGGTCATGCATGATCCTATGACAATAGGGACAAACAAAAATATAACGTAAAATCTTTTAGACGTGTGTACACAAAAAAAAACGACTATGTTACCAACAAAACTAGTTAACGAAAGCAAATAGTAAACAAAAATGTTTTAAATTAAGATGGATGGTGTTCATAGTTATCGGTTAATAATGACGTTGAAACTAATGGTGTTGATGTAGTAGGTGGATCCATTTTTTTAATTTGAGCAGTTGTTGGTAACTATTTTGAAAAGGAATAAACGATGCATGTTTAAACACTTTGGCTAACGTAGTAGTAAGGTAGGTAGGAAGAATACTACTACTGAAAAATTGTGAAAACAAAATACTTAAGCAATTTTCAAGGTGATATTATTATTTTATCGAATTAATTTGGTGTGATTGAGACTATACAATGCTTAAATCTTGTGTTTATTCATCTGTGCTCGCTAGAATGAACTATTGAAGTGAATCGTTTCAAAGGAAGATTCATTATTGAAAACTTAACTGAATGAAAATTTCAATTCTCGATTCAAAAAAGGAATTTTCAAGTTGATCTAACGTAAGGACACAGAAGTATGCTAAGAAATTACTAAAGTATCTATAATTCAAGATGAAAGAGCTGCTGTCCTCAATCTTCTTACGTTTTTTTTCTTCTATACAAGGTCTAATTAATACAGTAAAAATTATACTAAAAAGGAATTTTATATTTGTTAAGATACCTTCATGTGTCAATGCCGATAGTGAGTTTCACATGTTATGAATTGATATAAATAATGTGCTTATTAATTCGTATATATTTATTTGCATGAGATAGTACTGAATGCAAGGCTTTTTCAAAAACAAACTGACCAATATTCCTGCTCGATATTTTTATTTTTAGGCGAGTGTTCAAATAGGAAACATTTTTCTATGTGAAGTAAAATGTAGACTTGAAATATTCCATCGAGGAAGTTTAATCGTTGGCACTCAGCTGAAAAACATCAAAGACTGAGGTTACTTATGAGGGAACATATCTAACTGATAAATCGTTTTTCGAATCGGACTTCATGCATTTGGTAGACCCTATTGAGCTATGAAAAACCCCAAAAGAACAAATACCCATAGATCTTCAGTCCCGAATTAATGGGCATTTTACTGGAATTTTAGTCTTTACCGTGGTATACACCAAAAAATTGAATGATGAGATTTCGCCCCTAGGCAAGTCCATTTATGAGTAGGATGTTCTGAAAATTTCGGCTCAAGCATATGTTTCTTTTCCGAGATATTTAACTTCCAAAAATCACTGATATTTGACGAAGGATTCTAGAACTTTCTTTTTTTTGGAAGTTAAATATCTCGGAAAGGAAACATTTGTTTGAGCTGAAATTTTCAGGACATCCTATTCATAAATAGATTTGTCTATGGGCGAAATATCATCATTCAATTTTTTGGTGCATACCACGGTAAAGATTAAAATGCCTATAATTCGGGACAGAAGACGTATGGGTATTTGTTTTTTTAGGGCTTTTCATAGCTCAATAGGGTCTACCAAATGCATGAAGTCCGATTCGAAAAACGATTTATCAGTTAGATATGTACGCTCGTTAGAAGGAATTCTATCCAAGTTGATTTTCTAGTCTCAGTTCTAAATTTTTGAAGATTTCTTTAAATTTTAGATAGTTGTTTGAAAAAGTAGTTTCATTGAAAAATAAATCATTATGAAAATAATCAAAATGCTTCAAAAAAATAAAATTTAGAATTGTTGTAATCATACTCGAGGAATTTTTCGACCACCAAATAAATTAGCATAAAAATTTGATTGTTGATTAACTTGTTTTCTCTTTTCTTCTTGAATAACTGGATCCAATGAGTTTAATAATTGTGCTGTTGCTATTACCATTGAAATATTTTGTTGATTGTTTCGTTCATTCTGATTTACTTCTTGTATCTTTTTTCTTTTAGCTACCACCGGAAAAGTACGTGTGCATATTATATCAATCATATTTCCATCTGATTTATCAAGTTTTTCTTTATAATTCATGAAGCGACCATTTGGCCATATTTTTGTTGAATGTTTGAATTTTATTTTATATAAATCAGATGATAAGCCATTTGTTGAATGATCCATAAAACTTTCAGCTAGATCATAATTGATCGTTCGTTTGGGTAATGATAGCGATGATGAATGCCAATGATGGCCATTATGCCTGCTACCACCACGACGTGCTCGTTGTGGACCTGGATTAAACTAAATATTGCATTATTATAAATAGATAAAAATAGAAAAAAAAACTAAAATCAATACTGGTCGAGAGAGTTTCGTTTTGTTATTAGCAGAAAGCGTGAAATTTTGAATTGATTCACGAATAATTTCCTCATTTGGGATTCGTGAACGATGATCAAGTGAATCTTTATGTTGCTTAGTTGAATGTGGAGCATGCTGATTATATGAAGATGAATGTAAATCAGGATTCACATCATGTTGTAATCTTTTTAGATGATGATGATGATGATGATGATGATGAGACATCTAAGAAATTCGACGTCTGTAGTAAGTAATTGTACTATCTATCTAGTTGTGAATTAGCGCAAGACCGAAAAGAAATTCGTTTTTGTTTAAATGATTAAGGTATAAACTGTTAGCCATACAAAAAAAAGCATTTTTCCATTAAAATAACTTATTTGTTCAATTTTATCGATAGTAAAACGAACGAAAAACCGATCTATATATAAATTAATCATTGTCATCCATAGACATCTGGAGGAAAATCATTCAAACATATTTTTGAGATATTAGCTAATGTGATACATTGATAGGAATGCTTTCTTGATATAAATACAATAGTCGATATGAAAAACAGACGGAAAATATTCATAGGGTAGCTATGCGCAAAATAAAGATCACAAAAGAATCATCGAATTTCTAACTAAAATACAATTCAATAAAAAAAACAAATCGAATGATATGTTCTATTTTCTGTTTAGATACAGATGGCAATATGATATTATCTAAAGGACTGTATTTTTTTAAATATGATGTAGTCGATATTTGACATTCATAGTATGCCTTATTCGAAAGAAGCATCAATAGCATTAGTTTTGAGAGTGCCATATTGACATTTTGTATTTTACATATAAAAAGCCTAGGATATTAATCCTTTCATCAGTATGTACAGCTTTTGTATGAAAAGAACAGATACAGAATGAGTCCATGCGTTAGTCCTAAAAGACAATACTTAGAACTGCTATCTATTGTTTTTAGCTGTGCACATCTGTCTTTTTCGCATGAGAAAATAAGAAAATCAACAAGAAAAAGGACAAGATGATAATTAGCGTTGACTATTTTCCGAGTTGAATATCTGAAAATACACGCTACAACCATTTATAATGAAAATTGTTCAATAAAGCAACATGATCAAAAATCTATTTTGTTTAACTATTTTTCATTTATTATCATTTCAATTGACAATAATCACGTGCGAAAGTATGAATATTACTTTTATAAGTTTCTCAAGTAAATCTAAGTTTTTCTTGTGTTTTTTTACATATTATTATAAAGATAATGAAGTCGTCCCGGAAGTTATTCGTGGTTTTTTAAATAAAAACGGAAATCAACGATCTCAATCAGCCCCAAAAAAAATTGAAGATCGATGTGGCTTTAACGGTAAAAATTTTGACAGAATATGTGGGTCATTCGAACAAGAGTTATTTATATTATCAAGTCATCCTCAAAGTAAATGACACTGTACCTATATTCAAGAAAACAAAACGAAAATTCTGTTTATTTTATTTAGATAAAAAATATTCATTGAGAGAAGTACTCGAACGAAAAGAGAGTGCCACTCAATTTCTTCATACTATATATAGAAGAAAACGATTGATTTATCCACTGGTATAAAGTCTGAATCACATTTATAAAGACAGATGTACACACCAACTACATTGTAAAAAATTATTTTTCGATAATCCTTTCTCTTAATTACTGAACAGATAACCACGATCCTGTCAACCAATTGATCGATGCAAATTTGATGAAAATCTTTCATACAACACAGAACTTTGATTGCATGCAATATCTATTATTTTAATTAAATATTTTTCAGAGATTAATTAATATCTAATAAATGTTTATGATTAGTAGAAAAGCAAAGTGTCCTAATAATTGTCTTTTTAATACAATGGATTGAATAGAAGTAGTTTTAATAGCACATTTTGACTTATTTCTAGTTAATGATCAATAACTCGAAATACGGAATTCCGATCTGCAAGTTGACGCAATAAAACAGTATTGATTTATCCAGTTGTATAGATTCTAGAGGTGTAGGCGTTTTGCCATAGATATGTGACAAAAATGGAGTTTTCTTTAAAAACTGAAGAAAGTGATAAACAAAACTTCTTGTCTATTGATACTTTGCAACAATAATGCAACAAAATAATCATAAAATGAATTTAAAGGCTATCAGGCACGAAATTTTGCTACACTTACCAAGATCTTCATGTTGATCCAATGAGAACGCAAAAGATAGATTATAGTTAGCGTTGTTCCCTCTTTGATAACTGATGTTTGTCTTGCTATCGGAATCGTATTTTGAATGGTATACGAGAAGAATTTAATGTTTAAATAATCGCATTTTTTTCTATTTGCTAAAATTTCTTTTAAAGATTCGCGAAAAAACTACAACAGTCGATATATCAAAGAATCAATCGATAATATATACGAAAAACTCTTTTTCAAATGTACACTATACAAACAAGAGAGAAAAAAAGATACTCATTGTTATCCGTTGGTTTAGAAACTCGCAGTACAAAAACTTGAACGATCACAAAATCAAATAATTAAAAAACACTGTGTACGATTGAAAATTCAACTAGCACCTAATGAATGAGAAAATTTAAAACAAAATCAGCAAAAAGAAAATCATAAAATCAGCGACAGATGCGAGACAATGTTGCTGATATTGACATAAAAACAAAAGGTATAGTTTTTCTTTTTACAATATGCATTGAAAAGAAAGCAAATTACTGACACAAAAATAGAGTTAATTAAGAACACCTAATATGGAAGTTTCCTGTGTGGTTTCACTTCCATTTGATTCGGACAGTGAATTTAATGCATCACGTATTGTATAAAAGAGAATATTTTTGGCCTATAAACATCCGAAATGATTTTTTACTTTTAATTTGTGGAAAGAAGAAGAACGAAGAAATTTTACCTGCAAAATATCAGCATGATTTGTATGAGTTTTTGATAATGATCGAAATTCGTTTGTTGTTATTAAGCATCGATCAAGATTTTCCGGTGAAACAAAATCTTCAGCAATTTTTATGCATGAATGTAAATTTTTTACCTAAAGTATAGAATTAATTTAATTGAGACGATAATTAGCAAAGATTTCAAAAAAAAACATTTTTCTATCTCGTAATTTTCAGGAGCTATAGAAAATTGAAAATTTACATAAATTAGTTTAAAACAAACGGTATCAAAATTCATTTAATTACTTGATGTGGCGCACCACTTGGAATGAAAACTGCATCACCAAAAAATTGCAATACTGGATATGCTTCGACGTTGCTTAAATCTCGTAATTTTTCTAAATCTTCTTGTTCTAAATATGCTGTTTGATCATGTATAGAATCAGAACCAGAAATTTTACGTTGATTCTAAGAAGAGAGAAAAGATAAATATTAGGTTAGACTAAACTTAGATCAAGGCCTACTCGGCTAATATATTCACGAATTTTGTTCGCATCATCAGAACGAAATAAATGCCAAAGTGCACCAGGTCTTTCTCCATTTCTTAATCGTTGTAATTGAGCTTCATCAATATTCGAACCAAGTATTTCTACCTCTACTTCTGCAATAAACAAAATAAAACAAATAAGTTATGTTTCTTAATTCTTTTAGCATGCTTTTTGTTTCTATTTACGTCGGATTTCTTCTTCTTTATCGGATCCGTCATTTCCACGGCCGCCTATACCAACATAGACAAGAACATTCACAGCATCGGATACATCAATATGAAGGTTAGTTGTTCCTGCTTTTTTCGATTCTTTACTTTTAAGTTGACCTAGACAATATTGACACATAAATATTCAGTTGATAATTTATGACACGAAAGCCTTAATATGAAATATTAACTCATCTTTTTTGGCCCCCTTCAAAACAGTTGATTATAGTTTGAAACAGTTACTTGATACCAAATTTTTATTGTGTTCTTTTTGAATACATGCTCTGAATTTCTTTCTAGAATCAGATTGTGTGACTATCACTGGGTTGTTTCAAAAAGT
This sequence comes from Rotaria socialis, assembly GCA_905331475.1. NCBI lineage: Eukaryota > Metazoa > Rotifera > Eurotatoria > Philodinida > Philodinidae > Rotaria > Rotaria socialis. The sequence goes on from CAJNYU010003734.1 coordinate 145,475, forward strand.
CTCAAATACTACTTTCACAGAATACTCTATTTTAATCAAATTTTTAATTCAATCGAAACCTATCAAAATCTATTTTTATAGCCTTAATTTTTGAAAATACTCCTTTAAGTTATGCTTTTATTTCTCATCAATCAGTGCATCATAGACACTGGTTCTTTACCAATAACCCGTAGATGATACATAATGAATTGTATTATCTTATTTGATACAGAATTCAATGTTTTAGCATTTTATGGTAACACTTTCGTACTATTGATTGCCATACAAACAATCAGTACTAACAACTTACTATAAGCAATATAAAGTTTTGGTCCAAGATCAGGTTTAACTACACTTGTGGGTAAGCGTTCAACAATATTAAGAACACCAGCATTATATGTAACACCCTCATGTATATACGATCGTCGTGTATAATCACCTGAATAACACACGTATATAAATAGTTAAAAACAAAAATCATTCTATTCACTTACTAAAGGGAATATTACTCATCAGATCATGCAAGCGTTCTGGAAAAACAGATGCAAAATCCTTTTTTGTTGGCCAATCTTTTAATTTAAGTATACGTGATCGTCCACCATGTTCATCATCTTTCAAACGAACTGTATCATAATTTAACTAATTATTCAAGTGATTTCAAGCAAGCAAACTCACTATCTAAACGTTCGAATCCCTCCCAAAAATTCTTCAAAATTTCTTCATTAGTTTGAATGGGTGCCAATGTTTCACAATCCCATAATAATGGTGTTTCATGATGATCAGTCATATGTAATTTAAATGAATTAGGATGCCATAGCGTTTTAGATAAATTATGATGAACTCGTTTGACTAGTACTGGACAACTTGCTGACCAAACTTTTCGAAAAAACTTCAAAAAAGCGAAAACAAAAACAAATTTTATATGAAAATACAAAGAGATAGTCATTTGTTTTGATCTACATACACACTTCGCATTTTCGCTTGTCCATTCGTTAAAAACTGGTAGACGACCATCACAATAAAATTGAATATTTGAATCATAATTACAATCAATCGATGACCAATTTGGTTTTACATGACGCATATCGGCGGATCTTTTTACTTTTAAACTTTTTATAAATACTGAAAGATTTTCATTTTTCAATGATGGATATAATTGTATTGAACAATCCATTTTTAATTTAGATAAATAATCACTGCAATCCTTGCGTAATTTAATCAAAGCTAAATACATAATGGAAGAACAAGAGAAATTTTGTTAAACCAGTAGTATGTTTTACGACTTTCTATTCATAGAAATGGGATATAAACGTTCATATCGGTCAGCTAGGTTTCTAAGTTTATTGAGATGAATAATAATGTCTGGATATCTACTCAAGATATAATTTACATCGATATCAGACTTTCCGTGTCAGTTAAACTAAGAAAAATGTCATAAAAAAATGAAAAGCAAGAAAGCAAACCAGGGATAAATAACAGTTTTTTTCTCTCTATCAATCCATCATCCTCCGAAAACAGCTTTTCATGAGTATAATAAGACTAAACTACACATGCAAATTTCTATCTCTCATGCGCTGCATTCAAAAGTTTTTTTTTCACTTACATTCCCATGGAAAAAATTCTGATAATGAATATGTATTGTCATGAGTGCAAAGTCGTTTAATTTCTAAATAAAAAACAAAAATAATTGAAAAATTCTTGTGTAGATATCAGAGACTGAAACCGATGACAAAAGTGCCATTCGATTCGATTCGGCTTTTTTTCAATTATTTTTTTATTCATTCGATTCGATTCGGTAGTTTCGAAGTGCCATTCGGAATCGATTCGATTCGCCCCAGACGAATCGAATCGAATCGAATTATTCGGCAATTCGATTCGATTTCGGTCTCTGGTAGATATTTAGCATACTTTTTCTTTTTTCACCGCTTATTTGAGATAATTCATTTGAACACTCAATACAAAGCATATATCCACATTCTTTACACATATAATGATAATTAAAAAGTGTCGTTGAACATTCATCGCAAACTTCTCTCCAACCAGCCATATATTGTTTCCAAACAATTGATTCTTTTATTAATAAGAAAAATCATCCATACATGTTCTATTACGAGAATACAAAAAGATTTAATTCTACTTTGGTTTTGTGTTGATCGAACATTTTCTTCATGTAGAAATATTAAACAAAAAATTTTTGCTAATTGTATAAATATATAATTTGCGTTCGTAAAGTTTAATGGTGGTTGATCGCCTAGTTATTTATATTGAAAAGAATTTTTTTATTTTTTATTTACTGAGCTAATATTATATTTTACCTGAATTTGGTATCAGTAAATATTGGATATCTTTAGATTTCGCCTTATCTATTGTTGTAAATCCTTCAATTTCGTATTTGTCATCACCAACATATTTTAATCTAAATCAATACAATAATCCATTTTGTAAACATTCTTTGATATTCTTAGAAAAATAGCTGAAAGTCAAGGCAGTCTCGTTTTTTGATAGTGAAAACACTCTCTATTATTAAAGAGATACTAGTAACTAGGGGTAGCACTGTAACTTAAAATTGATCGTAAAGTGCAAAGTTTAAAGTTGTTTAAAGTCACGTTTAAGTGATTCTTGTTGGCGTTTTATCTGTTGCAGAGTCTCATAAGCATGACTAAATCGTCAGTACATTACCGTAAAAAGTATTAAAAAGAAACGGTTAAAGGCGGCTTTAAACAACTTTAAACTTTACGGTTAAAGTAAAGTTAAAGTGTCACCCCTACTAGTAACTATAACTAATCTGTTATTTCTAAAAATTAATTTCGACGAATAATTCTCGAAAGTAAAATACTAATATCATAGACTTCTGATCGTCAACTACATAAAGTATTTTCCTTAGCTTTCTATGCGAAAATATACCAGCAGATTTTATTCTATGTAAAAGGGATTTCTCTATCTCGCCGACTTAATTATCTTATTCAACGATTAGAACTTTAAGTAACATCTTTATATTGACAGATGAATATCTTTCATTTTCATATCCCCAAGATTGTAGAAAACTCTGCTTTTTGTTTAGAAATCACAAAACTAGATGAAGCAAAATAACAGTCGATGCAGGCGACGTTAATGCTATATATTTAGTGAATGCAATATTACCGATGAAAATATTTTATTTCGTGTAAGTCTTATAATTAATTGATTTGTTAAAATGTCGAAAATTATTAGAAATAATCGAACATCAAAGAGAAAAAAGAATACTTACGTTCGACAATGCTGAAATCGACAACTAGCTAGTTGCGTAGATACAGCTGATGCAGTGTTTGTGCGACAATCAACACATCTTGGAATATCTTTTGGATATGATATGCAAAGATATTTTTGAGTAATAATAGCTGTGAGAAAGAAAAAGAATATATTGAAAGTGTGTCAATGAGCCAAATCACTAAAAAATTGATTTACTTGGTATTGTTTTGTGATAACGTCGTTTTACAAAAATTTGTTCACATGATGAAGATTCAAACGAACGTTTATTGTTCTTTTTCACTGTTGATGAAGATAAAGATTTTATCGTTTGATTTTCATTAAATGGTTGATTTTTCTCCTGATCACTCATTGAGACAATACTTTCATTTGTATCCAATGCAATTGTTGACATTGGTAGTATTGTTAAATGTGTTGTGTCAATATCAAAATCAAAATCTGTTATTCTTTCTATTTGTAGTTGTGGACGCCGAGAAAGTATTGGTGAACGACGTGATTGTTCTGACATTGTCAATGTTCTAGCAAATATCAAATAAGAAGGCACTTCCATTTTATTAGACGTACTGCCTAATGTAGCTACGTTTTCTTTTTCTTTCCTTCTTTCTTTCTCATTCATTTGACATTGAAATTAATGATAGATTACAAATAAAATATTTACATATTATATTTTATCTATATCGTTCATTTTAATACATTCTCATATCAGATGCTCAAATATCTAGGGTCATTTTTTTCTTGCAATATTTTTTTCCTTTCATATACAATTGTTGTTTAAATTGACGTTATACTATCTTAACTATTCTTGGTCGCAATCTCACGCTCTACGGTCAGTTACGAATTGGTTGACCTTCAAGCTTTACTATACATTCGTTGTACTATGATCTTAGGTTATTCAATACTGATCGTACTTCAACACGGCGCTACCACCAAAGGGAAAAGGTAGGGTACTGAATTCTATTCATCCATGTGAACGAGAAAGAATAAAGAGAAATAATCTAATGATTTAGGAGAAGAAAAAATGATCAGCTTTATTTTCAGATATTATTAAAATAGATAACAAAATATTTTTCTTTTCGTAATAACTTATAGGAAAATGGTAGCAATAAATATATACATATTTGGGTTTTTGATCAACTGTTAACTCGTAATATTCTAACGTAATTTATTGTCGCTGTAAGGAAATATAGTAGTTATTCAATCGTTTACACCCAGGTCGAGCAATCATACTGTAAGATCTGATAAGATCTTGCATCTGATCTGATATGATCTTGCACGATCATACGAAAATCATACAAAAAATCGTAGTTCCTGAGATCTTAGATCAGGTCGAACAATCAGATTCTTCAAAGATCGTATTAATGTGTAAGATCTTTGAAGAATCTGATTGTGCGAATTGATCCAAGATCTCAGGAACTACGATTTTTTGTCAGATTCTTGTAAGATTTCGCCCGTATTCCAAGGTCTTGTATGTGTTTGATAAGGTTTTATGTCAGATTTTTCGACCTGGGTATCGATATAATTTCGTGTAAAACGGTTATAAAAATTTTCATTTTTAATGTTTCTTTTAAAAAATTCATATCAGTATAATTATTTTAGTCGGAAAAGGTTTCTCTACATATGTCATATCATATACAATTAAGCTCCCATCATTTTGACGTTGAAGAAAGAGTAACTATGTGTTTACTTGTTTCGCTCAGTTTTTGAAGTTATTTTTGTTTTTAATGAATAAGAATAAGATTGTCTTGGTCGATATTGAGGACTTTTTTTATTGCGATTATCATTGATATCAGTTTGATTTGATTTTGTATTAGATAATAGATTGGTTCCAGCTTGCTTTCTTGAAGATTTTAGGAAACTACGAAGAACAGGCGATGCACGTGCTTTTCTATTGATGATTGCTACAGACTACAGACAAAAATGAATTTTAACACAAACAAGGCTTGGATTATGAAAATAAATAATTCTCATACTTTTTTATTAGTATCATTATCTTTGATACATTTGTCATTCTTACTATCCATCATCCATACCTTTGGAATTTGTTCGATTCTTATAAAAAAATCTAATATAACACAGAAAATAATACACAAATATATATATATATGTGCCGAGATATTAGCTTTTTTTTCTTATATACTTGAAAGTTTATAATTCGTTGTATAATCATCATTATTTTCATGAGTTGTTGAAAAATGATGTCGCTTATTTAGTATCACTTCTGAGTCTGGAATGGATGTTGAAATCACTCGTGAAGTATTTGGAAGATGTTCATTTGTTGAATTCATTAATGTTATTCTTGGAATTTTTATTGTTGCAGCAAGATCTATTTTTCTATTATTATTTTTATAATCAATTTCTGTAGAATTCGATGATGAAGTAAATATTTTATTTGAATGATTACTTTCCGATATAGCTGGCATTTGCATATGTAAATTTGATGAGGTAATAAATTGCATAGATGAAGATGTGTTCGATGGTGATGATGAGGATGATGATGAGTTTTCAATGAGTTGTTGATATAAAGGATCACATGAGCAAAAGTCAACTAAGCAAGAATTTTGTTCTGATAAGATTGATGTATTTGATATTGGTGCTTTTTTAGATGCAGATTTTAATGTAGTCAGTGAATTACTTGAGCTTTGTTGAAAATAATTCGCGAATTTATTTCGTTTAATACATTGGTTCATCTAAAGGTAGACAGTGTAAAATTGATAACTTCAAGGTTGTTACCTATTTACCGTATGTACCAATTGTGTTCTAATTCACCTGCCATTGAACTTCTGAGTATATATGATCAGTCAATATAAAATCAAAATGAGAAAAATAAAAGCCCCATCTACCTTTACCTGTTCTGTTTGCTTTTGTAAAATTCGATTGATTGATAACCATTTATACTGACTAGAGTGACACTCAATAGCGTTGTGATACTCATGACATCTATCAAAATCGACAGGTCGTGTTGTATTTTCTCACTTTTTTCATTCGGGCAGCTTTTAATATCTAATCAAAATCTTATAGAGAGATAAGATGTAGAACAAGATTACGACATACGTCTATCAATGCTGTTGTTAATATATATTTACAGGTAAATATAAAGATACATTTAACTCTATTTTTATAATTGAGCAGGAAGTTTTCAAGGTATCAGGTGAAAATAAGATGATGTTTGGTAGATATCTTTCAAATAGCATTTAAATTTAAAAATAAAATTATGAAAATCTTACTATTATATTTAGGATTGACTATTCTTCTTCTACTAATCGCAGTGTGCTCTTCAGCACCTTTATCAACACCACAAAAACATGATCCAGATTGTGATTTAAATATTACTCAACTGATTCAAAGTAAAGGTTATCCTTGCGAAGAACATAAAGTATTAACAAAAGATGGTTACATTTTGGGCGTTTTTCGTATTTCACATGGGCGAAACTCATCATCATCATCGACAGCAGTAACACGTCGACCAGTACTACTTCAGCATGGTCTTCTTGATACAGCTACAACATGGGTAATGAATTTGCCTAATCAAAGTCTAGGTTATATTCTTTCTGACGCCGGCTATGATGTATGGCTTGGTAATATGCGTGGAAATCATTTTTCACGTGCTCATACGAAATATGATCCTGATCATGATGACGAATTCTGGGACTTCAGTTGGGATGATATGGCACGTGATGATCTACCATCGATGATAAGTTATATTTTGAATGTAACAAAATATACACAGATTGCTTACGTTGGACATTCACAAGGAACAATGATTGCATTTGCTCAATTCGGTCATATAGATAGTAATCTGCAAAATAATATTAGTTTTTGGGCAGCTTTAGCACCTGTGGCACATATAGGACATATAAAATCGCCAATAAAATATTTGGCATCAGCAGCTGTTGTAAAAGATATTGAACGTTATTGGCATTTATTATTTGGTAGCGATGAATTTCTACCATCATCTTATATGCTTACTTGGCTTGGAACATATGCATGTGGAGAAATTATTGTAGAGCATGCAGTTTGTAAAAATATTTTATTTATTTTATGTGGACCAGAAATAAAAAATATGAATGATTCAAGAATTCCTGTTTATTTAGCGCATGAACCTGGTGGTACATCTGTAAAAAATATGGTTCACTATGCTCAAAGTATTCGATCAAATCTATTTCAATCCTATGATTATGGTTCACCAGAAGATAATGAATTACATTATAATCAAACAACGCCACCAATGTATTCTATTAGTCCGATAAAAATACCGACAGCCATATTTTGGTCAGGTGACGATTGGCTTGCTGATCCAGTTGATGTATCCTATATTTTTGATAATTTACGAAGTCTAGTTTACGAGAAATACATTCCAGATTACAATCATTTAGATTTTGTTTGGTCTATTTCAGCAAATAAAATCATTTATACAGATCTAATTGATCAAATGCAAAAATATCATCCACCAAATTGATAACAATTCATTGATTTTGTTTTTCTTTTAATTTTCTCTTTCTTCAAGCGTACCACCATGTAAAAATTCTAAATAAATGACAATATTCTATACTCGCTTGGCCATTATATTACTAATATCAATAGCGACTGAGTTAAAAATAGTTCCATTCCTATCAGAGATAAGATTCATCAACGTATGCATTTTTAAAGTTATTTTGTTGATGCATGATAAGAACAATAAACGTAATTTATTTTTATTGTTTACATATTTGATAATAGTTATTTCGATAAACTTAAAAATAATAATAATATTTGAATAAAAAAACAGACTATAATATAGCAATTTAATCATTCGGTCCCTCTATTCTGCAATTCCATTGTTAGAAGTCTTAACGATACGTTGTGTGTAAAATCTATTCTAGATAATAATTTATTTTGTCATTATTGCATTTGCTATGGTAGTAGATAAAACTTTGCTTAATTCTATTCTTGTTTATTTTTCATTTTCAATTAAAGAAAAATTTACATACAAAAAAAAGCAAAGAAAAACTATGCTGGTGGGCTACTGTGACGACGTCGACGATGTTCACTAGAACTTCCATTTCGTTTACCATCATCTGGAGATTTTTCACGATGATGTCGGCGGCCATTTTCAATTGTTACTGTAGCTAAACTAGTATCCATTTCTTCTCCAAGTTGTGCATCTTCATCGGTAATGGGTGTTGCGGAAAATGTTAACTTGAAAAAAAATGGCCAATTAGATGCTAAAAAAAGAATACGATAAGAAAATAGATTGTATTCTTATCTTTTTGTTAAATCAAAAAGTACATACATTGATGAGGTATTGGATAATTATTTGCTAAAATTAAGCATTCGCAAGCATCCGTAATTGTTCGAAATTCAGCTAGACCAGTAACACCTTTTGGTTGATTATTTCCTCGACGATTGCGATCATCTATGATTAAAATAATTATGAATTTATTAACTATGGAAGGAAATAAAGCATACGATGTGACTCCTTTCTTGGTGGAAAATTCTTCACTTTAACTGGTCGTTTTGCACCAAGATCTTCAAAAAATCGTACGATATCAACTTCAAGCATATTCGGTGGTGTATTAAAATAATATAAAACATGCGATGGTGCAACGGGTCGATTTTTAATTGCTTGATCACTTGTTAAATATCGATTATTACGATTAGTATCAAATTCCATATAAGATGGTTCACCATTTTCTAATGGAAATGGCCGAGTCATGTGTTGAATTTCAAGTTGTCGTGAAGGGCTAAAACATTTTTAAGGAAAATAATTTCGCTTTTTAATCACATGAAAAATAAATAATTTAGCATACACAATAATAAATGTTTGTCCAAAAATAAATGTTGAATTGAGACTTTTTAAATGTTGTCGAAGATTTTCACAATGATTCATTTGTATCATAGCACCACCTTCTTTCGATTTTAAAAATTTAACCTATGAAAACGAAATCATAATTGCATTGATGAATTCATTTCTTCTATTACATACACGTAAAACATTGCCATAGAGACAAAGTAAATTAAATAATCTCTCACAATTCCAACTAGGTGAAGATAAACCTTCAACATTGAATACACAACAATCCGATTTTTCTATTGGGTTTGACGATGATGGTGGTGATGCTTCACGAAAACGATTGGATCCAACTGAATATGGTAGTAGACGTTGTGGATGATCAAATGTGTCCAATTGTTGAGCAATCAAATGTGGATTATTACTAAATAGTTGTTGTGGTTGTTGTTGTTGTTGTTGTTGTTGTTGATGAAAACTTCCGGGTTCATCGCGTGATGATGGTCGATCATGAGTTGATGCAAACGATGATGAACTTCGACTTAAAAATCGATCCAATTCTGGTTGTAATGCTGCTGATGGAAATCTTGTATTCGACTATGAAAAGAATCACAATATGAAAACATTGTTCCCGATAACGAAAGTCATCCTATAGTGAAGTTCTAATATTTTTTATGATATTGAACTAATATGCTGAATAAATTCACGTGACAATGCATCCTGATTGTTTGTAATAACCCGCCCTTGCTTATAGCACATGATATTGTCTTGTCATTGAGAATTCATATTGACAAACAAACTTGGTCTTAAGGTTTGGAATTATCATAAACTAGAGTGTAGTGTCTTTGAAGTATGTTTTTAACGAAAGAAAGAATACAATTGAACCAATGAAGTGTTTACGATCTGAGCTTACCGGCGCATTTAGATAGTCAAAAGTATCAATTCAATATCATCAAGAATAGTAATCATTCATGGTGAGCAGCTAATTTTATCTAAGACTAAAGATGTACAACATGAAGAAACTTACTGCAAAAGATTCATTGCCAAGTATAGGTGGTTCTAAAAGTTGGAAAAAGTGGTAAAATTAATTTTATTTTTGTAGTTTCTCTTATACCGAAACGGTCAACTCGTGGTGGAGACGATAATAAAGTTTTACGACGAGCATATCCTAAAAATGTGAATTGTATCAAATAATTTTCCTTAAGATCAATATTAAACGAAGAAGAAAAATAGTAAAATCGAGACTAGAAAAACTAGTTATACATTGATAATAAATTGTTTAACCAGCACGACGATCACAATCTAAATAGAATACGAACAAGCATTAAAAACAAATATGTTAATCATGATAAATTTTAATCATTTCAAGTCTTAATTAAACTCAACGCAATGTTATTCTACATGAAAATAGAATCTTTATCGAATGTTGAATGTTAAAAATCTAATTGATGAATTGCGAAAGAAAACTAATCGTATTATTAGTATTGATCAGAAAATTTATATTCGAGAAAGCGGAAAAAACTTCCCATCCAATATAATAATATGCCAATCAAATTTTCAATCAAAATAAAATCTCGATTAGCCAATGAATTTATAAATGTGAAGTTATTCAGATGTATTTTATATATTAAAACAAATAGAGATGGTTTATTGATGTATTGAAAAATTTTCTTTAAACAATTGTTGATATTTATTAAAACTAAATTAACACTCGATATGTGATTTGAAATGTAAACTATCATTGATAAATTAAAATAAGTAGAAATTTTATTTTTGTTCTTTCATTTAAGTGATTAATGATCTTTGCTTTTTATAATAACTAAATGTATTGTTGCGTTTTCAAAAGAAACTTTGTCTCAATTAAAACATTCAAGCTAATTACTTATCCTATTAATATATTTTATTAATTTTTGTTAACTAACAAAACTATTTTCATTGTTTTACAAGATAATAATTAGATAGAGAGTATTAACTAACAATTTAAACATAAGAATATGGAATAATATGCTATCAGTTTATTTTTATAGTTATAATAAGACGATTTTTTTTATTTTGTGTTGATACGATTCATCATTTGTCGAACAAATAATGTATAGATTAGTACTACTATTGAGTATGAAGGAGAAATTTGCAGCAATTATTGGAAATATATCGAAGTGAAAACTATGATAACGAAAGTAAGACTACGATTTTACAAAACAAATAGACGAATGAAGAAATTTCTTCATCCGACTGATGCCATTTTCATTGATATTTTTTCGTACATATGAAAGATTTCTTTTTCTAAGAGAAAATCTAAAATGTGAGTATTTTCTTATTATTCACTTGCATCAACGTGCGACTAGATTGCTTCCAATTATATCAATCGATATGATATTAATTGATAAGTCTGATAAAATTCTATCTGACTCAATTCTTCAAACAAATGTTTTTGCTAAAATAGCACTTTCTGTCGAAATGAACGTTCTTCAAATTCGTCAAGATCTTCCGCTAGACGGTATATTTGAATCAACTGATAATTTTACCAGCATATTCTTTCTATTGGAAGGTTTTTTTTTCAAAAAGGAATATAAATTGAAGAAAATTAATAAAAGCTTCTAAGCAAATTTAACTCTCTGTCTTTTAGTATATCTTGAAAATGTCAATCAAAGAAGCTCTATCAGTTCAAATAATTTGAAACTTTTTCTTCCAATAAATTTCCTTCATGTGTTCAAAATATAATAAATATTCTAGATGAATTACAAGCCATGCGTCATCAGAAGAAGACCTGTCTAGTTGAAATTAATTGTATAGCAAAAAAAAGAAACAATTGCACGTTGATAAAAAAATGATTTTAAATCAGGAAACTTGAAATGTAATTTCAGAAAAAAAAATCAATCGTTATTAGTTTTGATATAAAATTTAAACGCTAAATCTATCCTATAATATGATTTATTATGTTAATATGTGTTATTCTTTTAATTGTTCATCATATTTAGTTTTATGCTTAATATTTATTGCGATGATTACTTACATTTCCTTTTTTTATTTGTGTACATAATTAGTTATGAATAATGATAATAATTTTAACAATCAATTGTCACAATTTTTAAGGTATAGATAATTATTTAATGTGATATATATATATATACACCCAGACGTCTAATTATATAAATTTTTCATCAATATGTTTTATATACGAGTATTTAGTTATGTGTAGTATTATGAATTGATTGTTGTTGCTTTCATGCATAATAAAAAATGTCTTGATTTATGGTATTTTGCAGTTTGTTGTGAGAAATAAGATACGTAGGAATATTTTCGTATGAATTATATGAGATTGTAAATAGATTTTAACTTCCATCAACCATTTATACTTACTGTTTTCATCAACTGTTAAATCGAGATTGTCTTGATCATTACCACGTACGACAAGATGTTTAAGCTAAATGAGAAAAGAAAGCGAAGTGTTTCTATATTTCATACAACAAAATATGTGTTTTTTTACATTGGCAAATTCAATTTTCAGTGTACAACAACCAGAATAAATATCAGCCTGAAAAAAGATTATTTAAAATGATAAATGAGCACATGACCGAAAGGAAATACATACACCATCAAGCTCATCTTTTACTTTTCTTGCTGTGTCCATAGAATCAAATTCAATCAAAACTTGAAGAATACGTTTACGTAATATACAGATACGTAATACTTGTCCAGTGATCGCACAAATCTTCCGCATAACATCCTGAAATGAAGACAATTTTTGTTTGATTTTGAAAATCTATCAAAAATATTTATTAAAAACTTACAAGAGTGATTGGATATTTAGCATTTTGAACTGTAAAACAGAGTACGGCTGTTTCGTTCAATGTTATATTTGTGAATTGACCATGAGCTCTACAATAAGATAAAAACATGTAATTCAAGGTTTATAAATATAACCACATTTTATACTCGGATCGTTGATCAATATCATTTCTTTCTAAAAATTTCACATTATGATCCTCTTCAAGTGAATCCCACTTCATACGATGAGGTGCACTCAAACTATCGCTACGCGAATCATCACCACGCATTCGTTTCACACCTTGTCCACTACTATAACCTCCCATATTATTTGTATTACTGTTATTACGATTGTTCATCGACATATAATTATTATTATTATTACTTCCTCGCTGTTGATGCATACTATGATAAATAATAAACAGAAGTAGTTAAATGGTAACAATAAAAATAAAAATATACTTTTGACGAGGACCTGACATGTGGTGTGATGAATTTGAATACAAACGCTTATCCATTGGTAAAAAAGATTGATTGGATTTGTTTTGGAATTTATTTAAGTAATAGAATTGCTTTTTTTTCTTCCGTTCTTTTACCGGTAATAATGATGAACTGTTGAAATTCTAAAAATGAAGAAAACATTTCATTGGATGTTATTTATACCAATATAAAAGTTGCTTGATCAAAGTGCATCGGCACGGAGATGAAAGTCAACAAAAATGGTTACCTAGAAGCTTGTAGTATGAAATTCTTATTTATGATGAACTTCTTAAAACGTTGATTGTTACCAAGTATTACAATAATTTGTTGTCATGCCGTAAAAATTTATTTTGCTTATCTGTTTCTTTTTCTTAATTTTCAATAGAAAAAAGTCTCTAATAAATCATCCATATCAAGATTATCTAAATTGAATAAAATCAAGATAATCCTTCACTAAAATCAACTGCATAGTCTTACAGAGAAATTTAGACTCTTGTTGAGTGTTTGTATTTAAATATTAGTTTCGATATAACTTCTTTAGAATACTGATTAAAAGTATTGTATTGAGAAAAGTAAGCTGTATGATTCATAAGCGCTGTGAGAAAAGACAATAACTTCATGAACGGACCGGCCATGAGCAATGGGAGTGTTTAACAGAATAGAAAATGCCATCAATCATTCATCAATCTGATATTATGATATGAGTTTTTTTCTTCCATTGTTCTCGCAGACGGAAATGTGCATCATACAGAGATATATAAAACGAAATGAATAAACGATATCTAAATATTAGAATGAATACTTGGGATATCAATCATCCCAATATAATTGATTTACCTAATGAAATATTCCTCATATTTTTCAATAAATTAAATACAGTTGATCTTCTATATTCGCTTGTGGATATTAATGAGCGATTAGTTTCTGATTTACTTCTCCATATTCGAAATCTTGATTCGACGAGTCTGGTTATGAAGTCATATTATGATCGTACTTCTTCAAAAGACAACCATGTTCTTAATAGCATATGTGAAAAAATGTTACCTCGAATTCATCATCAACTAAATAAACTTGCTGTTGAGCAAGATTCAATGGAACATATTCTTCGTACTGTTAATTATCCTCAGCTTCACTCGTTATCACTTGTTAATTTTCAAGAAGAAATACTTTTTCAATATTTAACAAGTAGATTATTTAGAGTTAATCTAGAAAATGATGAAATTGTATGACGTAAATTAATAATTAATTTTACTCGTTTTTCGAATTCAAGATGATTCAATTCTTCATAGGCTTCGCATTAAAAATATTGATGTTTCATACGAGCCAGAATCTCAAGTGTCTAAAATTTTATCAAGTATATTTGTATTGATTTTATCTGTATGTCAACGATTGATACATTTGAGTTTTTGTTAATTCTTCCCTGATCGTCACACATCGATTTCTATTTGCAAACTACCATTAAGAAGTTGCATGTCTTCAACTTTAACTAAATTGAAAATTAATGTCGAAACTTTTAATGATTATCTTTATCTTCTTGGAAATCTCAAGTCTTTATCAACATTAATTATTGATGTGAAATTAATATTATTCAGCTCATCACGCATAAATAATACGGTATACAATTTCGATTCTCGTATTTTGAAAAGAAACAAATTCTTAATTCTATATTTATTGTAGAATAAACTTCCCGAATTGAAATGCTTCTCATTGGCATCGATTCATTTCACAAGTCATTATGAGAATTAAATTATTCCATTACTTCGCCGAATGATAAATCTTGAAGAATTGACTGTATTCTTGCTAATAATGAGAACACATTCTACTACTTATCTTGATGGTATTCAATTACATGATCAAATTCTTATTTATATACCACGACTGAACAAATTTACTTTCAGTATAAACACAGGTGTTATCAATGAAAATGTTGAAAATGATCTTCCATCGAGCGAAGGTATTCAACATAGTCTTATTGGAAAAGAATATAAACAAGTTGGTTCGTGGATTCACCGTAGATCGGAGGACAATGTAGGTATACCGCATATCTATACAATTCCATATCAATTTGAATATTTCGCTTATATTAGCAGCTCTTTTCAAGGTGGTATATGTTTGATACAGTTCGAAATTTAACAATGGCTGATATGTATCCTTTTGAACATGATTTATTCAAACTTGTGTCTCAAAGTTTTCCTCTTCTCAAAGAGTTGCGCATTAATAATTATCAACCACAAAAAAATAAGCAAAATTCCTCGATAATAATTACATTTCATCATCGTATTCTTGTGGATGTCACTGATGCTCATGTGGATTATGCTAAACAATTTATTTACGATAAAAACATTCATCTTCCTTGTTTGTTAGATTTATGCATCAAATACGAATCACTTGCTGTGGCAACAAACAATTTTACCAATAGTACAAAACTTCACAATTGTGATAAATTAAAAAGACTTCATATAGATCTATTTGTACGACCAAAAACTTTTCATCAATATTTTCCTTGATTATACATATTAATTTTGTTAGAAATTCTTTCAATAAAAGAAAATAGGTTTTGAAAGTGAAATATACTTGAATCAGATAAAATGAAATCATAATAACAAGAGATGGATACATTTTTTCATATAGATGTAGGTCTTCAACAAAAACAAAAATTGTACTAGCATTCTATTATTTATACAGTTATTTTTTGCCCGAATTTTAAAATTCATAGAGACGTAAATAATACAGTTTTTACTAATAGCAGTATTTTTTTTAATATTACAATTAAAGCCAATACAATACATTCTCACAAGAAAGAAATAAAAACATGAATTGAAAAAACAAGTATGTAATTGAAATTAATTAAATCTAAAAAACATAAGAAAAACAAGAGTCTGAAGTAAATGATATGAATAAATGTCTCAAAACAAGTAAATATGATGATGTGATCACACTCATTTGACATCGACACAGAATCTTCCTAACATCAAATAACAACACTTATTTTATTTTAGTCGTCCATTAAAATCTTTTCTTTTTCTTGCATCATCATATAAAGAGAATTCGCCTATCATATTAACAATCATAATTTAAGAGACAGTCCATGAAACAATCGAGCATTTAATATCAATAAATAATATTGATCCGATTCAAACTTATGTTCAATTAGATGCTGCTGGAAATGGTATGAAATCGCTTGGAATTATTTTTCTAAATTACTAACTAGAAGAAAATCTGCACAAGAAATGTTTGTTCTTATTTATAGTTTATACAAATTTTGATGATAAGATAGTATTGACATCTATTATATCATGTATAAAATATTATTCTGAAGGTAACCAATTTTCTGTTTCAGTTTCTGAGCGCTTAGGACATATCAATACTCATTAAATACATATTTAGCTTTTAAAAAGTGAACTTTTATTTTAGAAATGTTTTTTCTTCTTTCTCTTAGGTTGTTATTATAACAAGATTTGCAACTCTAAAGATCCATACTTGAAATTTATTGTTGTTAGTTCAAATATAATCATCATCGGTAATTTGTTTTATTATTCATTAATCATTATTTAAAGTAAAAGATAAAATAAGAACATCACAAGAATTGGGTACTGTAAGAATCTATAAAATAGCAAAAACAATGAGCGAAATTAGTGACTTTGAATATTTTTCAGGCATAAGATTTGTCGTTTTGAATTAATTAATTAATTAATTAATATATAGTTACCGATGAAGTTAATATAATTGAGAATTTATTGAATATAAATTAGCTAGAAAACGATTATTGAAGGCAAATCATTACACAATCTATTACTGATCACTTATTCAACGAGAGAAATATGATCGTATTATTTACTTGGAGCAGTGTTTTCTCTAATTATTTATTGCATTCTTTTGGCATAGACACTTTTGAATAGAACATATTGACAAACTTGATGTAACAAAACGAATGAATTATTATCAACTTTTATCTTGTTTTTCTGCAAGTGTTCTTTTTTTCGTATCTGATTTAATTAATGAATGGCAAAACTATGCATTTACTTTTTCTTGTCACTTGCATAATATTTAAGCCAACCATGTAACATTTTCCTTTCAATAACAAAACAGTATTGATCTCCGTCATATCTCATGACGAATTTGTTTTTATATTTTATTTCTGATAAGAAATTTTTATTGATAGTTTTTCTTGGAACGAATAGAAACTAATCTATGACACTAAAAACAAGCTATGAAGTACAACGCTTAAAATATTTGTCTTTTTCCAATGTGATCAAACACTTGTAAACTAACTTAGTCTTGGATGCTGATTCCAGATATGTTATTATTTTTTTGTTATAATAGTAACTTTCTCTCGAAGTAGCTCTCAAAAAGTAACCAAAAATGCAGAAAATTCTACCATTTGAATACTATCCATGCGATTTCTCAGTTGGCCAAGCTCTGTCGAAAATGGAAAGTATATGATTTTGTAGTCCGTGAAAATTGCTATCAATGAGTAAACAAAGATCTACTTCAACGCTCCTCGACAAATTTTTATGAGACTAAAAGTGAAACGCTTCAGCTAAAAATCCTCCAACAGTCAGGAATCGGTTCAATAGAATATAGCGAAAAGTTTATTGAATAAACTTGTTCTTATAGGAGTCGATGGAGAATTAAAGGCTCTATCTAATGAGACTAATCTAATCTAGAAGCGGCATTGTTGTAGAAATTTATCACCATGACGTTACACCATGTGAATATCAATGCTGAAGAGAGTAATACTCGCAGTACTCACCGCACTAAACATCATCAAATCGATGTGAAATAGCTATAAAAGAACTCGGCGTACAATTCTACATCGGAATATACCAAATTTTAAACAATTTAAAAAATAGACCGATTTAGTTTGTTATGCGCCTCACCCCCTTTCAGAAGCTCATCTAAATAATTTTCAAAAACGCTTTCACAAGGATATTAAGTCTGATTCACAACGTTGTTCAATTTGAATATATCGATTACTATGTCTCATAGCATGAAAACTATATTTCCTTCTGCTCAAAACTACAGCTAGTCATAGTTTTAGAAAAGACATCGAAATATTCAGTCAGTTACTAAGCTAGTACTCTATACTAGCTGCAAGACAAGAGTATTGCTCTTTGCTTCCTTCTAATTCATCATCAAAATATCTTCGTAATAGTTCAATTTATATATATTTGTTTAAGGTAATATCAAGAGATAGATACACAAGATAAATATCATAGGAATTGGTTATTTTTTTTGTTTTTCCAAATTAATTTAAGTATGTGAAATTTTCGATTGCATAAAATAAAAATTAAGGTAGCCAATAATTGAATACCACCAAGAATATAGAAATAAAAATACAATATTTGTTTACTATTTGGGCACTAAACAAAGAAAGTTACATATATATGTGTGTGTGTGCAAATTTACTCATTATTGTATACTTACGTCGAAGTCAAACTTTTTAAGAGTTACTGTCATCAATTTTACATATGCATCACTTATGAATGATGATAATCCTAATGAACAAAAGCGTAGACTCATGATGAATGACTGAGCTGAACGTGGTGCAGCCAAATAGGCAAATTCAAAGCTAGCTACCATACCAAATACTTCAGATAAACCCATAAACATATATTGTGGTAATTGAGTAAGTATAGATAAATCAGAACTGTTCATGCCTAAAATAAGATAGTAAAAAAAGCAATGTACAATAATTACGGCTAACAAATAGATCAATCTCATGAAATACCAGGATGGCATTGTTGCTGTCGAACGTTTTCAATGATGCCAGCAATAAACATAGTAACCGACGCTAAAATCATACCGATAACAAATTTTATCAGTATTACAGTTGATTGATCGTAAGCTGCCAAATATTTATAGACAAATGCATTGAGAAATAAGATGCCAACTAATTTATATTATCGAGATGTGTTAAAAATAATACAAGCCTTTTATGTGATATAAACTTACTAATGATCGAGAGTTGATCACCAACTGACATCCATGTTACTAACATTTCTGTATGTGTTACATTTGAAATTTTTGGTATATACATACTTTCGCCTTGTAAAAAAAATGTTGTTTGAATCTAACAAATGATTACAATATAACATAAATTAAGTTATGATTCGTAAATCAAATAATTCCTACTTGGTAATAAACAAGCCAATATGGTATCAATAGAATAAATACAATGATAACATTTCCTAGTGATTTAACATCATTAACAATTCGATCCGTAAATTTGCCACTATTAGATAATCTAGCAAAGTTCAAAATTGAATGTGAACTTCCTTTGATGGGACGCAACGGATCTTCTGATTCACTAATAGAATCTTCTAAGAGATTTCCTGAAGCTGAACTTTTGCGAACGCTAGCTTCTAGACGTTGGTCCTTTGCATATTTTCGTCGTGTCTGAAATGCGTTTATAATTACAGGAACAACTTTTGTGATAATCGTATCATAAGGTGGAATATGAATATAGAATCGATAACCAAAAATAAACAATAACGTGGAAACTATAAGAAGTACACCTGCAAAAAGGTACCCATAAAAAAATCGATTGGGATGACTTTGGCCGACTTGAATATATGGAACGACTAAGGTTGAAAAAATACCACCCATATTTACTGCTATAATATATTTATCAAAATAGCGTATTTTCCCATTTTTTTCTTGAGCTTGTTCAGCTCCAAATACAGCCATATTAGCTTGAACGGCACCAACACCGATAGCACTGAAAACAAAAAACAAAGGCGACTACAACACATGAAAAGTAACATCACGATATAGAAATGCTTACGTAAACATAAGGGTGCCTATGACTGGACCAACACAATGTTCGTTAACTATTGAAGCTATATTCGTTGAATTAATGGCAGGTTGGTTACCACAGATAAATGAATGAGTAGATGTATTTGCGATTAAGGAAACAAATAGATAACCGATTAAATATAAAATGAATCCTACGGACAAATATTCAATTAACTTATAGAAGTTTTTCTTGAACTATATTATTGTCCACTTACCAACAATTATTGTTTTACCTCGACCTAATTTAGCGTCACTCAAAACAGCGAAGATCAATGTCGATATATAGCTTGTTCCTATATTTCAAAACGAAAAATTAAATTAAAAATACGATTCACTTGTATACGTTGTCTCTTCATTCGAGAAGATAGATGAAACCGGATCGTACAAATAGGAATCTTTCATATTCTCACTTTACGAATATGAAATGAGAAACGACCCATTTCTGTGAATATAGACGAAAACGCGTAGGCCTCAATTAATCGGGTGATCCAATTCTACTAAGTCTATGGTTACAGGAAAGATAATAATAAATCTATGGAAGTTTCATTAACATTATTTCTGTAAGAATTCATAGGACAATGAAAATGAAGAAATTAAGTTGATTTTCATATATTCTATTTTTGTTAATTAATATTTACCGAAGAAAATAAACGACGCAGTTACACCATTTGTAGTATCCCAATGAACTTCACTCAAATGTAAAGTAGTAGCAAGATTTATTATTAATGAATAGAATGCAAGACGTTCCAACGCAGTACTGGTAAGAATGATGAGTATTGCTAATTTTCGTTCATGTGATTGTCGATTATCAGATTGATCAAGAGGAACACCAGGTCTGGGTATTAGTAAAGATGTTTCATTGGAAGTTGGATCATTCATCTACTCAAATTTTAGATCGATTATTCTTAATAAAATTCTAAAATATCAATTACACAAACGGATATCTAATATAATACAAAGGAAATTGTAAGGACAGCTATTGTTTCTAGCAATGACTAGAAATGATGAGAAGGAATAATATTTACTCAACTCACGTATGATTAAAGATAAGGAATAGGAATGATAAGTTTTCTAAACACAAACATTAGCTTTCTTAATTCGTCATACTACGAACTACTTCCATTTGAAGTATTTGTCACAATTTTATCGAAATGTTGGATCATATGAGATTAACTGTGAAAACAAAATGCATTGGCTTTGAACTGTAAAGTATTATCAAACGTTGAGTAAAATTTCATGGAATTCCACTAGACAGATATCATCCGTACTATGTGCCTCAATGATCATTACAATAAACGATTGCTATTTTTTACTTTTTCCTTGATTATTATTATTATTTGAATTCATAGTTCAACGGATGCATTAATAGTATTACTATTAGAAATAAGTATTCCTCAAAAGCGTGGATAAACTATAACATACACGAACATAGTTGGATATAATTGATTTCAAGAATGCCTCAGAAATTCATTAATTTCAATTGGATTAACTGCAGTATTGATCAAAGAAAATTTTTTCTATCACTTTGAGTTAAAACATTCTGTTTTTTTAAATTTATTATTGAATTCAGTACATACTGACAAAGTTTTAGTCAAGAACTGCTACAATATTCGCAATTGTTCCAACTTTAGTAAATAAATTTATTCAACTTAGACAAAGAATGAAACTATAAAACCCATAGATGAATTTTAAGAAGATGATTTCTTCCTTATAGAATTCGTTTAGATTCAATAATTATTTTGAATGAGAAAGGAAAATCCAAAAATGATTGTCTTTAATCTGAAAAAGTTTCAATAGACAACCTAGAAATTATAAAACTTAAAGATATATTGTATAGTGACCATTCTTTTTCTTCTCATTCATTATCATTAAAATACTTTGATACTTTTTTTTACATGATTAGACTATGCAAGATTTTTCTAGAGAAAATTTTCGGTCCGAACTTCATTGCATGAGTCAACAAATTTTCTTGTACCGAAACCTGTGTAAATGAATAAGATTTTTAAAGAACGAAATAATTTTGTGGCGCCATTGTCGTTCGACGTTTGATTGCGCATCTTAATTTTTAAAAGAAAATGAGCAAAAAATTCTATTTCATATGATGAATTGACGTTGTACAACGCAATAACATCATACAACGATGGATTTAGAACGAATGAAACAGAAAGAAAGAGAAAAAAATATATGAGTCATAACCAACTAGAAACCGGCGAACGCTGCGTCCACGTCACCATATGAAGACGTGGCTTGTTTTACTCCCACTGAACTTAATTTTTTACTATAAATAATCTGCGCACAATTGGTTCACATAGATATTCTTAATATTCTTTTTTTATTGACATGGACAATATTCAAGCAGCAATCGGTCAAATGTTAAATGAGGATAAACGACGAGATACATTTAAGTTTCTAACTTCCTTAACTGGTCTTAAACTTAATCGAGAACAAGTAATAACATATATAAATGTCTTTTTATGTATCGATATTTTTTATGATTTCATTTTTACTTAGATTTTTGTTATTGGTGGTGGTCAACAATTTACTCATCGTCATTCCACAACAGTTAATTCGGCTGAACAACAAATTTCTGACGACACAAATAATTCTGGTGTATCAATGCTCGATTTACCGGATGAAGTTTATCTTCATCTTTTTTCATTTCTTAGTCCAATAGATCTTTGTCAAATATCAAATGTTTGTAAAAAATGGTATCGTCTTGCTACAGATGATAATCTTTGGCGTCAACGTCTTATACGTGATATGAAATCTTGGTCATCCATTAGTTCTCGTTCTAATCCATTGAGTTATATCCTTGTTCAATCAGATCGTTCACAAAAAGAAATATATTTAACATGTTCCCCAAACATACGTCGTTCACCAAATAGTGCAGATGAAAGTTTCGTTCCGTTTACTCGATTGACAAATTATGTGCTAAGTTGGTTTCCTAATTCAAAAGACTTGACTATGTTTGGACCGGGATTAGAAAGTTATACATCTCCATTAGTAAAAAATCTTCTATGGGATGAATCGAAACGTTTTCAAACCATGGGCATGATACCGGGCCATGCTGGATTTGGATCTGGTATCAAAATGAAATTACATAGTTATTTATTTAATTTAATAACACTCTACACAAACTGTATGCAAGAACGTGAGAATCGTACAAATACCGATCGATTAATAAAAAATAATCATCTTGTTCAAACAAATGATATTGATCATTTTGAAATTAGTTCACAAGTGCGTGATGTTTGCCGGGAAGCAAGTGGTCTTATTTATGTCATTGATTCTAGTCGAGACAATCAATTAAGTGAATTTTGTACAGAATTACAAGTGATGACAAGAGAATTTAGTTATCTACCATTATTGATATTGTCATGTGTTAGAAACAATGAAATTACTAGGTGGTCAGGAATTGATGTTGTGCGAGATTTACAATTAAGTTCACTTGGTAATCAATGGCTAGTACAAGACTGCTGTGTTGATGACATGAGTGGTGTGGAAGAAGGTTTTACCTGGTTACTTACACTAAAAAGTAATAATAATCTCTTTTTTGGTCCAACGAGTCCAGCAGAATTGACAACGAACTAATTATGTTTTTTTTAAATGTTTGTAAAAAGAACTGATTTTTGTACACAAAAAATAGAAAAGTGTAGAGCTTTATCATTCCTATTTTTATAGAAATTTAATTTTAATTTGCCAAAATATTAAAAACAGGTCGTAATCTCAAGTGAATTATTTTTTAAATGATCAAAATATTGTATTATAATTAAACAAACGAAAATCTATTGCATTCAGAGAAGTCAATGTTGCTTATAAAAAATGCAATGACAAAACTACTCAAGACTTGATCAATAAATTAAAAAGAATAATTTCAATACTTGTTTTATTCATATAGTTTCAAAAGAAATTAAACAGTCTAAATATGAACTTGTAACAAATTTGAAATAAACGATCTTATCGAAAGATTTTATTCTATAGAAAAGTACGCAGTCAACTGACGCTGGTGTAGCTAGAATGTGTATGTATTTTTCAGAAAGTTTATTACAAGATCAATATGCAATTTTTTTAAACTCATTTTTGTGTTTTAATCTTGTTTTTTTTCAATTTAAAATATTTTCTTGAACAAGAAAAATACAAAATGCAAAGCAGAATAAAAATATCCTTTTCATCTTCTATTTCTTATTATTTATACGTTCCTATTACATTAATATATTATTACTTCTACTTTAAGGTTATTTTATCATTGATTCTTCATGTCTCAAAAAACAAAAGTTGAACGTACACCCGTTCATGCGGGATGACAATCCATCAAAATTGAACTTTTGTTCTTTTGACACAAAAACAATTTCATTAAATTAATGTTGCAAAATTAAATCTTCTTTCAATGTTTTCCAGAGGAAAATATATATATTGTACTTATCGAATGCTTTATACACAAAACACTTCTTCCAATTGATCAAGATTTTATTACTTTTCTCGACTCTGAGCATTCACATCTGTCGTGCATAAATGATTTTTTTGCCACTGAATTTTAACCTAGTTCCTATATTAACTATCTAAAGATTGAACCACACTGAGACATTTCTCCACTAAACACGAGAGTTCTTTCATAAAATGACGACATGTAAATATACAACAATTAATAGATGTTATTTTACGAGTATTTCATTTAGCAACCGCTAAATAAACTAAATCTTTTCCAGGTCTTTCTTTTTCTTCACCGGAAGTCACAATTGTTCCTTACAAACAAGCAATCATGAGTTGCTACAAGATTCACCTAAATCAGTTGTGGCTTGATCAGGCGAATATAGTTCGTTCGAGGAAGATTCTTACAATTTCAAATACCATCTTGATTATTGTTATTTAGATGTAATCGATAGTTTATACCTATGTCAAAAGCAGAATATTTTATTTTCATTTCCAATCGAAAACAATCGAGCAAGAAATACTAACAAGAATAAAAATGCATTAGTTTCATAGACGTCTAGATGAAGTATAACGGCATTGAATGAAAAAAATCATTGATAATCGTGAAAAACAATCAACACGATAATTTCATACTCATGCTGTAAATCTGATACTGTTGCAACAAATCAATAGATAAAAGTATCCTCTTTAGATTTAAACCAGATCCTATCGCATTTCATCTTTGTCTTCGCGTTTATCAAATGGAATTGATGTTTTCTGTTTGGATAATTGCATTGTTTTGTTTCGGAAAATTTTTCAAAATCAACTCACTGCTAATCAACAGATTCACTTACTTGACAGTAGCACGCACCTCATAAACACACTATCTGAATAAAACCTACTTTATTTATGCATATTTGCCATCTCTCAACGATAGAT
Organism: Rotaria socialis; assembly: GCA_905331475.1. NCBI lineage: Eukaryota > Metazoa > Rotifera > Eurotatoria > Philodinida > Philodinidae > Rotaria > Rotaria socialis. Next base: position 170,859 of record CAJNYU010003734.1, read on the forward strand.
CGTGTATCAGATCCATTAGTATCATAACAGGTGTTTAGATGAAGAGAGGCTGGTTCTTTACTAAGTTACAACATGTTCAAGTTATATTTAACCAAGAAAAGTATGAGAAACAAGCTTATTCTACAAAATAGAACTCTCCAAGGATCGGCATTCTCTAGAGTTGTAAAGATATTTTTTGATTGAAACAACATGTCACATGGAACTATCTGGCGATTGTCGGTTTTTTTAGGTTTTTACACTTTAAGGGAAAAATTAGAAATGCAAATTGAAGATGTTCTCAAAAACTAGCATCTTAATTAAAAAATTATTCATCCATGTAATAGCAACACAATGGGAAGAAAAGAAAACAGAGCTCTGTCATGCTGTGCATCTTGACATGCATTTTTGCACAAGTAAAAGCAACGCAATTGTTCACAAATAAAGTTCCTTCGAAAATTCTAAATTGCACGATCAAAAGTATAAAAATGTAGGAAAAACTAAGAAAGATTTCTTGTTATTTTTTCTGACATCAATATATTTCTCAAGTAGATAATAATAGAAGCCATTAAATATGCTCGCAAATAACTCAAATTGCGAATTATAAAAGAAGCGTGCCATTTATGGCAAAACATGCCTCAAGCTGTTGTTCCGTGGGTTTATCTTAATTTCGCTACTTCTGGCAAATATTCACTTCATTTTTACGAATGATAGCTTAGATTGTGTACAACACCTGTCATATACCGCTATATAGAAATTAATAAATGATGGGCACAAATATTTATCTCGAAAAAAAATGTAGAATTCTATTCACCTGAGTAGCTTATTAAGACAGCTAATCCAGCTTAGATTATCTTACTCAATTTTGACATATGAAGAGGTTCATCATGGACGTTAAGCTTGATGGTTGAAGAAGATTCTTTATAATGACAACAGCAATAAGAGCCTTGTTTGAATTTGCAAGGTACCAGAGATTTAATTAATTAATAAAAGGCAACAACCACAAAAGAAAATTTCAAGAACTCTCATTAATATGAATGCATATTTGCCAATGATAGAAAAAATTACTGAAAGCTTTAAAAATTTTCTTAACTTTTAAGATTTAATATCTAATCTATGGCAATACAGAATAAAAGCTGTAGCCTTTTTTTCTAGAATAAAACTATTAGAACAGGATAACCATGAATACTGATAATGTTCGGAGTAAATGAAGGTAATCTATCAGGCTTTAAGCCTTGATTCAAACACAAACGATATGAATACAGGATAAAAGTTATGACTCATTGTCCGAACATCAAAGCTATAAAGGCTTTATTTTCTGAGAAAAAAAATTTCATCAATATTTTAATTATTCATTACAAACGAAAGAACATCAGATAATAAAAAAAAGAGAAGAACACATATGGTTTCGGTCAAATTTTTCTCTGAATATTACTTTATACATATTAAAGATTATACACAAGGTCGAAATAGATAAATAGATAAGTGAATAAAAAGATTCTAATTGCTATTTTAAATCAATAAATTCTTCATCGTGTTCATTCTGATTAGCAATGGATTCCATTTCTGTTGCTATTGATAATCCATTTTGTTCTTTTTTTAATGTTCGTAAAGCATGTTTTAATACATAAGAAACAATTTCAGCTGATAAATCTTGATACACTATATCTTCCATATGATTGGCTGAAAAACATAGTGGTTTTATTGTTCGACGAAATTCTTCTTCGAAATTATCATCATTTGTGTTGGATATGTTATTTGCAAGTAGTGATTTTGATGCTGTGACATCGATACTTTCGCTTAAGATTTGATCAGCAAGCGTGTGAGCATTACAAATAATTTCGTTTCGATCATCAACTGAATATTGATGATAACTGTCACTATCATCGTCCGTATAAGCTGCTTCAGCAAATGAAACACTTTTCTGATGTAAATGATTTTTTATTGATTTTTTATTTGTTGAACCATTTGACGATGAATTAAAATTTTCTTTTGATGAATTTTTCGTTTCATCATTATTTGGATTTTCAGATGTTCGTCGTTTTGTTGATGGCGATAATGAATTTCTTACTCTCTCGAATATAGTTTTAAATGAATTACTTGCATCAATATCGATTATTTCAAGTGGTGATGATGATGCTGAAGATTCTTGACGTATACGATATGATGAAGATCTGGGGTTTTGATCAGCTAAAACACGAGTTTCAGATGTTGGGCGACTTAAATCACGTTTAAAAGCAAGTAACGGACGTGCTAGCAACAAAGAAAAAAACAATTTCTTTTAAAATAATTGTGTTTATTATATAATTCAATTAATGCCACTATTTTCATTTAACCAAAGCAATCCGTTAGATACGTTCAGATTTTTTTTTTCGTTCTACTAGTGCTTAATGAAATGTCACTAGAGCAGTTTGAAATGACACACACTCTATTATTTCTTACAAAAATATTTTTGAATCGAATGATGAACAATAGGCAAGAAAGAAAATTAATAGCCTGATGTAGTTCTTAGTACTAGTAGAAACGATGTATCTGACTCTTTTTGTTTAGCGGCAAGATTAGGATTGAGATTATGTAACTTCATTTTGATAATTTCGTTATTTTTCGGAGTAGATATAATCTAAAGCACTTAGTATAAACATCGAAATCAAATTTTCCACAAATACATATATTCAGAAAAAAAAAGAAGAAGAAGAAATAGTTTATTATTTACTCACCGATACGATGTTCGAAAGCATCGTGAAAAGCATTGCTATATGATTTAAGTTGACCAAATAGACTACTTTTAAATGTGTCACTGGGTGTTGCCATTGAGGTTTACAGTAAATATATGAGACTACACTAGAATATGAAAAAAAAGAAGCGTGCAATACAAAGACGATAGAGAGAACGAGAGGAAACATCAGAAAGCAGGAAAATCCATATCATGAGTATTCATTGCTTATCTTTCTTTTCTTCTTTTTTTGCCTTTTCGTCGCTCCGAGTCTCACGACTTAATAGCAACATCTTATCGTTGTGAGTCTCTTATTTCTATTGTTTTTCTTTTTCCTTAGTGTACCCTTTCTTCTCTTTCATCATGTGCTCAATTCTCTATTGAAGCAAGTCACAGAAAAACAGCAGCACTGGGATCTATAGCTATTCACAATAAACATGGGCGGTTCTTATTTTATGCTTCGAGGTTTTTTTCATTCTCATGTCAATATGACAAGGTTGCTCTTCTAATAAAATTAATGTAGATAGAATATGAACATGAACACGAACACACAACTTCCGTTTGTTATTTTGATCAAAATAGCTGTATAAACATATGTGTATATGAATTTTAAAAACATGTGTTGAAAAGACTTAATGAATAAACAGTCTACATGTAGTAATTTAGTTGATTGGTCTACAGATAATTCATCAAGCTTAGTTTTCTAGTTCATTAATGGTAGAACATGCTGTATTTTCTCAATTTATATCTATATTTACTAGTGAGCGAACGAACGACAACATTCTTTTTTTTCCGAACGATGTTGATGCCTTGCCGGAAATTCTCACCAGCATCATATTTATAAGGAAAGAAAACCGAGAGCGTTCGCAGAAGCGTTTTGGCGAGGGTAACGAGAAAAACCGACGAATTCAAGTAAATTAAATCGTTTTTCTTAATTTTATTCTCAATGTTATTTTGAGGGTAAGACAAAAATATCGATCAAAATAGTTTTACATACGTTGCTCATCTTCTCTTACTTGAAAATATCGAAGGCACAACAGAAGTAAGAAAGAGCTCATTCTCTTTTTTATTCTCCCTCTCCCTCTCCCTCTCCCTCTCCCTCTCCCTCTCTCTCTTTCTCTCTTTGCTACGACCCTCATGTTGAGTCTGACTAATAAATGGAAACGATAATAAGAAGGAAAAAGAGACGTGATGTCGCAATTCTCAACTACGATTACTCCCACTAATACGATCACGAATGTCATTTGCCAATTGAAAAGCTCTCGTGAGCCCTTCGAGCTATTGGCAACATATAGGTATGCATGCTCTAGTCATTTTACCGAAAAAATATTATTTAGAATAGAACTCAAGTGATACATCTTTACTTATTTATTAATATGATGGAAACAAGAAATATTGATTTATGAATTCGTGGATTGGCTGACTGAGATAAAATCTAATTGACGAGTCTAGCTCTAGTCGATCTTCATCTATTCAGCTTTGACGAATTGAATAAACAAGAATAGCAGTGCCCACAAGCATTCCGATGAGATGATATAAATATTAAAAGATGTTTTCTGCTAGCTGAAATGATTACTCCATACATATTTAAATATGGTTGTATGCTTCATCCAAGAAAATATTCATTCATTCAAAAAGCTCAATAAGCAAAAAGATAATAAATATTTTAATTTTACGGCGAAATAAAAAATACATCCCATAACAATATATGTCGATTATTAATAACATCAACATGTAATTCTGTTGATTTTTATTGACAAAAACAAAACGAAATGTTAACGCATCACCTTTCGATGGCGTAGTTCACCAGCCATTTGTAATGCCGCACAGCACGGACAACATTCAGCAACACAAAAATCAGCAACATAGGAGCCCTGAAGAAAAAACAAATTAATAATTTTTTACAATTTTTCGCATGATTACTACATCTATACGGAATGCTGTTCTTATTTTTGTTCTTAAAATAGCTAAAGAACCAGGCACACAACACGTTACCCAACAAGATTCATTCATGCGCCATGCGAGTTGACAAGTAAAACAAGGATAACACCATACAGCATAACATGTCTCATCGCAGTGTGTTTTACAAGTACATAAATTTTGTGACCAAGGATATTCAAACTCCCATGGATTATGTTTGACATCTGAAGTTGGTTGTTTTTTTTGTATGTGAGTAGGGGAGATTTCTCTATGAACATCTGCTGATGATGGAGATAGAAATTTTACGCTTGTACTAGGCATATAGAATCAGCAAAACAGCACGAAAAACAAATCAGAACGAATTGAAATCGACTGTTAGAATGTGCGTGTTGGATGATGATTAAACTGTTGTACTGATTTCAATTCAAATGCTTGTTTCTTTCTATTGACATATGATGACAAGTGTTTCATTATGTATAATTTGTTTTGCTTTTTGTTGTATTTTTTCGCGAAAAAAAAGTGTGCTGCTCTGTTTTCTTGTCATTTACGCTCGTTTCGTGCAAGTTTTAAATATTTCGAAAATGGAAATGATTGATTTTTTAAAATGAATACGTGTTGATATTAATTCTTTTTATAAACTACTTCACCATTCTAACGTACATTTTTTACGTGGGTTGTGTAACGCTTTCATACAATTCAACTGATCGAAATTTTGATTAATAGAAATTTAATAACTGCTATTCATACTATAATCAGATTACACGATAGTTGAAGTGTAAATAAGCAAATTAATAATTTTATGTGTTTTCCTGTAAGCAGCTATTTTATAGGTTCAAATAAAAATTAGTACGAACGAACAAAAACAAAGCTGCTTGGTAACAATGCGAAAAATGCATCAACCGATGATGATGATGACTAGATTGATGTTCTTGCCCGAGACAATAAGGTGAATCTGAATAATAATAAAAATAGTAATCACAGTGAAAAACACTTGAAGCTAAGTACTTACAGTTGGTGATTTGATTTTGATTAAGAAACGAACGTATTTATATTCGATCAACATGATTTTGATCTGCTAGTGCCAAAATCTTGTATCATACTTCTTCGATAGATATCAAGATTTAGTGCTGCGAGACATATATTGTATGTAGATAGAGATGTGTTTAATAAAATCCCTGCTGACTTACTAGTTATGTATGCAAATTCACTTAAACCAACATGTTCGTCATAATTACGATTATCATTTTGGAAATCAGCAAAATTTCGAAACTCGTTTCTTTCAGCTTGAAAATAGATATACTATGTAGGATAGAAGTATTACGAACCATTGATACTTGCATAATGGTGCTTTATCATTTTCAATATTATCGTATGTTTATCGAACATGAAGTTAATGAATACTAGCCTGTTGAGCGCTATGTTTTTAACTAGCCCAGAGACTGCATCAGCACAGAGCATTATTTATTCAATGATTTATATCAATTCCTTCATGGAATTAGTCAATTTTAACTAATTATGTGTGATTGACGCGCATGATAGGTCGTTTGTGACGGCACAAACGCCACTGATGTTATCTGAGCACCTGTTTGTTCCTTTTTTCTAGCTTCCCTCTCTTTGTCTCTTGTTTGTTTTTGCACCTAATGTTGTCAATTCATTATTCTTATTCTTCTCTTTTTTCTTCAAGCTTCTTCATATATATCTCTTCACTGAGATATACCTATACTCATTCTTTCAATACCTTTTGCTCATCATTCGAGCGTACCTTTTCTGACTACTATTTTTCTTCTCTATCAAAAAGAATCATGATTAATTACATATTACCTTTCTTTCAACTAGATTGTTCCTTACAATCAATCTAACTCGATTATCCCTTACACTCGTTCCAACTCGTGTCGGCTACTTGCTTGTGGAGTTCTTTTTATTCTCAACTATCTCCGTTCATTGAATAAATTATTGAATTTTCATTCAATATGCAATACTATTGAATTTTCATTGCTGCCATTCTGCCATAACCAATACTGTGACACCTGGCATTTTTATTAGTTGCGTTTCTGATCCTCATCAAGGCGTTACACCCCTCTCCAACCCCCTTATATGATGCATAGCCAGCGTATACAACCCTTTCCGGTCGGTTATTTCCCTAAAACACCATACCCTTATAGAAAAAAACGTAGTTCTATGGTAACATCCTGTTGGAAAGAAATAATTTGATTTTAAAAGTCTAAATATATTTGTACAAAAGCCTTATTTGGCCAATTAATTTACCCATGTGTTAACAATTTTCAAAGAAAAATTTACTATTCATCGATTCAAATAGTTATCAAATAATAGAAAGTGTTTATTTAATTTTGTAGATCTGACAAAGGCAGAAGATAACGCAATTTCTGTTAGTGTTAAAATGCAAACAATACAGCACATAAATGTATACATGTAAATCTCTAGAGAGAAAGTAAAAGAAAAAATCTTCCCAATTCTAGTTTGTTATTCATAGCAATATTGAAGAAAGTAGCTGTGTGAGAAAAATTTTAATAAAAAAGCCTTTTGTACTTGAGCCATTATTTCAGACCATAAAACAATGATGATTGATCATTGAGATGCAATTCGCTTCTTTGTTAAGAAATTCACCACACGATCGTATAGAACTGAATTTATAGGAGTAAAGAAAAAAAATAGAAAGTACTTCCTTGCTTGATTTCTTATATAAGTGAATGGAGATTTCATTGAGATATTAGTGTAACAACAGTCGCTTCGAAAGACGATTCTTTTTATTACAAGATATATTTACCGTCGCTAAATTCGAAATGAATTTGGATGTTCAATTGAGAGTCTCTAAATAAGAATCGTATTTATTCTTCCACATAAATCTTCGAGTATGATTGTGTCACTGTTTAAATTAAATCTCTTGGCAAAACAAGAACATCAAATATAACTGCATCATTGATGACTTTCTAATTTCCTCTTCCTGCTTATAATTGTTTCTTTTCTACTATAACTTTCTTTTTCTCTATTGGTAGCGATGTCTTTTGTTTTCTAAAGCATGATATAGGCGATTTTCAACAGCAAATAATGATTATTTTCAATAGCTATGGAAATCGCGCATATTCGTTATTTTATTAATGCTGTTAACAGTTTCTTCTTCTCGAATTGACTTCACAAATGAAGATAAGAGACATGTAGAAAAAGACTACGCTATTTTTTAAAATCATTGTTTGACTGCGAATGTTTTTTCATCTTTCAAAAAAAAAAGAAAAATACGTCGACGATTCTTGTTTGTTTTACTTGTGATACAGATAGTAATAGGGAAAAAGAAAAGTGAAAGAGAAAAGAAAAGAAAGAAATTTAACAACAACAACAAAGATAAATGAAGAAACCATCGATGGACTTTTTCGCACGCGTTAAATTTCATCATCGAATCGTTTCAACTACATTCACACGTCGAAATCAAAAGAATGACAGAGACAAAAAAAAGGAAAAGAACTTGAGAAAAATAATAACATTTTTTTTGAGTGTCTTTCTCGAAAGAATTGCGCAATTTCACTTTTCACAAGTCATCATCATCGTCGGGTAATGCTGCATTTTGAGCATCTACAATTTCGGCTTCATATTTTTTTATTGTTTCATTATCCATTTGAACTTCAGCTGGCTAAAATACAAAATAAAATAAAAGTTTTCTTTTGAAAATAAGAATTTCGTTGAAGTAAAAGAAATTTACCATAAGAGCAGGCATAGCAGTAAATTCGAGGTTTGGATCACCAGCTAATTTACGTGCTAACCAAAGAAATGGTTTTTCGAAATTATAATTTGATCGTGCACTAATATCATAATATTGCATATTATTTTTGCGATGAAATGTAATAGCTTTAGCCTTGACTTTACGATCTTTAACGTCAACTTTATTACCACAGAGTACAATTGGAATATTCTCACAGACACGAATTAAATCCTTATGCCAATTTGGTACATTTTTGTATGTGATACGTGACGTTACATCAAACATAATGATAGCACATTGACCGCCAATATAATAACCATCTCGGAGACCTTAAAAAATATACATTGAATGTGATATCAATATTTTGATATCGACTTACCACCAAACTTTTCTTGACCAGCGGTGTCCCAAACATTATAAATAATTAAACCACGATTTGTTTGAAACTGAAGTGGATGGACTTCGACACCGACTGTAGCATTATATTTTTTTTCGAATTCACCTGTTAAATGTCGTTTAACGAATGTTGTTTTTCCTACATAATAAACATGAATCATTAGTTCGTGTATAATATTTTTCGAATACATACCGACACCACCGTCACCTACTAATACAAGTTTGAATTCGGGTGCTTGTTGAGCCATAACTTTGTTCTAATTTATTATTGAATATGATTAATGAAGAGAACTAATGTGTGAGTGGCTTGTGATGATCTACAAAAACAAGAAGATAGTATTGAATAATTGCATGGCAATACTGAAAAACTTTTTAATGTTTTCTTGCGTAATACTATGATTAATAAATAAGAAACTGTCAGAGAGTAAATAAAAAGATTTCTGTCACATACATAGAATCCGTACAGGTCTGTGGGAGATCATCATACAGTCTCTTTTATTCATAAAGAAAAAACTCTAACCGTTTCTCGCTGACGCTTGGGCTATGAATGAATGCACTTAGACTACGAAAAAGACAACAAAGTACAAAGACATCCATGTTTTCCCATTCCGGCTATGATTCATAGATATCCTTTCTTCTTTACGTGCTTATTGTGCTCTACTACCTCAGTCGCGGTGGTTGTGCCAGCAACAAACAACAAAAGATGTCGCCAGTTTGACATCAAACTTCTTTGGCCAGCAAAGTTTAAAAAAAAAAAAAAAAAAAAACGAAAAGAAGAAACAGAGAAAGCGCACACAAACGCCGAGAATGTCTGCCTAATATATACAAAAAAAATAATAATGAGTTCGTTGATACAAACAAAGAGTAGAAGAGGCACACACACACACACACACACACATCAAAGATAGTATTTTCAGGCAAACACACAACTTACACAAAAAAAATAAAGTCTGTTTTTTTTCTGCCTCTCTCTCTCTCTCTCTCTAAGAATTAATGTGAACAAGAAAAAGCAAAAAAGTTATGTTTAATCTTCTGAAACTAAAACACAAAAAAGAAAAAGTCGAAGTAAAGAAGTTCTATTTACAATAAAAACTGGAGAAAAAAAGGAACCAAAGTGCTTATCAGCCGCGTAGTAAGAGATATTTTGTTATGTTCACTGGTGAGAAAGAAAGAAAGAGAGAGAGAGAGAGAGAGAGAATTAGAAAAGCGAAACGATTCACACGGGTTGTTGAAAAAAAGCGTAAAAGATGAAAGAAAAATATATTTAAATAATTATGCAACACACTCGATTTTTGTCTGATGCATGTGGTTGTTGTTTTCGTGTACTTTCACTATCGATTGTACTATCCATATTTGTTTTTTGTTGTTGATGTTGTTGATGTTTAAGTAATGAATGTTTAAGTGTTGATAATACTGAATGTTGAGAGGACGTAGGGGATGAAACTGGATTAATATGACCATTCGTTTGATTAATATTATCTGTTGTTGGTACAATAACATTTGATTTTGTTAAGCCATTGCTAGATTTTTTTCCAAGAGGCGTTTTTATATATACATTTGATGAGGATAATAATGGTGGTGAAATATCTTCTTCGACAATAATAGGCGTTTGAATATGTTCCTGATGAGATGGTGTTTGTTGTAAACGTTGATGTTCAATTATTGTTTTAATTGCATCTGTTGTATCATGATGTGGAGTTTGTTGTAATAAACGTACAACTGGTGGTGCATCCGTCTTAGTAAATACAGTTGATTCGCGTGGTGTTGAATAACGTATAGACGTTCGAGATGCTATAGACATTTGTGATGGATTAGCAAGACGATGTTCAGTTGATAAACTACGTGCACGATCATTCATTAAATTTAAACTAGTGGCAGTTGATGTTTCATTGGTTAGTTCTTCGTTTGTACCATTTAATATTAAACGATTATTTGATGCTATTGAACTAGCACGAGAAAAACTTCGACGTTTAGCATTATCACTAGTACTATTTGAAACCATTTGTTGTTGCTGCTGTTGTTGACTCGTTCCATCTCCTATAGAAAAATTTATAATATAGATATAGTTGAACGATATACATTAAATAAATAAATTTATACCATATCCGATCTCAATAGCTTCTTGAAATGAATTAGGTCGTGTTGGTGAGCGTGTTTGTTGTTTTCGATTGGTTGAACGATTCATATCATTAGTATTTTCTTCACTATCTGAATTTGAACGACTACGTGAAAAATTCCGACGTTTAGTTTCGACAACAGAACGTAAATCTTTTGAGCGAAGTACACCACTTGTTGTTGTTGAACTATCTACAGTGGCTGTACCGCTATGACTAATAAATATAGTTGTATTTGGTGTTGAAGGATTATCATCATCTTCAATATCATCATCATCATCGTCTTCTTCTTCTTCTAGAATAAGAAATTAAGAAAAAAAGAATTTGAAAAATTTTGCTTTTAAAATAATCGAAAAAGAAAATAGTTTTTGTATTTACCACTTTCTACAATTTTATTGAGTTTTGGTAGATTCCCTGATTGTTGAATTGCAGCAGCAGTTTGACTATAGATAATAATATTATTTACGATTTTTATTATTGAAAGAAACAAAATTCTTACTCAATAGGTGGGGATGACTCAGAATTTTCATCTTCTTCAAGGATAATTCTCATAGCTTGAGTTTGTGTTGGTGTATTGGTATTTGTTGAGCGTTGTTGTAATGATGGTCGTTCTTCTTCATCTTCAAGTAAAGCTGCAGAGAGAAAAATCATTTTTTTAAAATAATTATATCATTAAAAGCAGTGCTTTTTAAAATGTGTATTTGCTTTTTTAAATATAATCCCCAATTTATTTGTGATGTGAATTCCCACCAAACTATGTAAGTTCATACGCAACCAAATTCACTACTTATCCGTTATTGACAAGATATACTCTTCATAAAATAAAATTCAAAGATATTGAGGTTTAGCAGTGTAAGCAGAAGAAAAGTTAGTAAATGAAGTAATTTCAGTTCTTTGAACATGTCTACTTAGGAAGCTGTGAATCTTCTAGAAAAGAAATAACCCAAATGGTTCTCAATAAACCTCTATGAGAATTTGAACTAACTCAAGTGTATAAAAAGCATTCAAGGGACATTTATAGTACTTTATTTTCAATTTAGAAACTTGTTAATCGGTACGAATAGAACAATAGCAGCAAAATCTCATTAGAACTATTCATTCATAAATAGTTAGTAAAGTACCAATAATGACAAAGTGCCATGCTTAGCTGTTGTCTGAAGTGTAGCGTTTTACTCTTTCTCTTTTCACCTATATAACGCAAATAGATATCGCCTACACTATTCAAACATTAGAATTTCTCAAGATAGATACACGTTAAGAAGATCACGAACAGGATCACGTGTACTATTTAAATCATTTATCTGATTGTGTTCTATTCATAATTGCTACACTAATGACTTCTCTGAACTATAACTATGTCATCATGGTCAACTGCCCAATATTTAATTAAACACATTGAAATCGATTGAATTCATTATAATTGTTTTTCATTTCGATTTCTGTATTTTAATTGCAAATGGATGACCGATAAAAATGCTTCTTTTCGCGTTTATAAAACGCAATTAAAATAGTATATAAATCATTTATGTGCATGAGATTGTTGTGACGATCAAAATATAAATCGCAATGTTAGAAACAAAAGCATTTATAACTACTTATCAATCACGTCCTACCATTATCAAAATAAAGTTGAAACTGAACAGTTCTATGTTCATTTGATTCTGAATCACACTGTACAACTAAGAAAACAATTTTCTTTTTTCTTTTTTTCGTTTCAAGTAAATGTACTTTCATTAAATGAAACTGATGCTTTTTATATATTTTCTAATTCAATGCAAGAGCAGGCTTACTAGTTTTTGTCTTTTACCTGGCAAAGTTTGTTCACTTGAAGAATCAATTGAATGTCTTGATGTGGTTAATACTGGCGGTATGTTTTCTTTCCCCGAGCTAGAAAACAAAACAAAACAAATGTTAACACAAAAAATAAATAAAATTTAATTGCAAAAGCATTTAAAACAAGAAAATTAAATAAATATTCCTCATATCCCCACAGCAAATAAAAAGCAATAATCCTTATCATCATCTTACAAACTTAAATTCTCTAAATCATTATTATCCATATTCTCATCAACAAATGAACTTTGTCTTGTAAGTGGCAAAGATACATCAGCAAAATGAAAGCTAAAATAAAAGAATCACAAGTCTAACTACAGTTTGTAAGAAATTCTCTCATTGATTCTTCATTCTATATGTAAACATGTTTTTCTATGTCAAATAAAATTTTGAAATTCAAAACAAAATTTACTTTGATGACGATGATGCGGACATAAAAACTCCGATTTGTTCCGTAAATGGATCAGTAGCTGGTTGTAAACGTCGTTGTCGTTTTACATTACGTTCATTATCATTGAGTTTTTCGTATAAACGATCGTTTAAAATTTTTTCAGCAAGAAGATAATATGTTGCTGTTATATGATTATATTGATCTTCATTCAAAGCTCTAAAAAACAACAATAATAATAAATCAACATACACTATGATGATATTTACTGTAGGATTGCATCACGTTCAGCTATATTTCCATCGGTCATTTGCTGAAGAATTGACTCATGATCATCGAGTGATATGGTTTTATGTGAAATTAATGGTAACGAATCAACATAATGTTGATCCTCTACATCCTCATTATCGTCATCACATTGGCGATACCATATATCAGACATAACTTCATCTAATGTTGAACGTTTTTCTGGTTCACGTACAATCATATGATGAATTAAACTAAAAATAATACGATAAAAAAATAATGATATTTTTAATATCCTACTTTTGGCATTCGGATGAAATATTCGGTGGAAGTTTATAACAACAATCTAAAATCATCATTACTGTTTCGGAATCATTTGCTTCTTGGAATGGTGCTCGCCCAGTAACAAGCATAAATAATATGACACCTAAACTCCATATATCTATAAAAATAAAAATAAACTTTGTTTTTCATTCAGGTCTTTCTTATTTCAACTATTATTACCAACGGCTGGGGCATCATATGGGTCACCAAGTAGAATTTCTGGTGCTGAATAAGCCAGAGATCCACAGCTAGTGAGTAATTTTTTACCAGGTGAAAATTGATTGGAAAACCCTTTGAGAAAGAAAACAAGAAGGAATTCTATTGATCTTCTAATCAAAAAAATCTTCTTACCAAAATCGGTTAGTTTAACAATGCCTTGTTTTTCAAAAAAGACCAAATTTTCCGGCTAAAAAATATCGATAAAGTACATGTTTAATAATTCTTTTTGTTTTGTTTGAATTGATAAAATTAAAATTAATTAGAATTATGAATAATGCATTAGTGAAAAATCATCCTTTATATTTTTCTAGCTTGTCAATTTTTTCTGCCTTGATTGATGATGCAACACATTCAAGGACTGAGAAAGGAGATCATTCAAGTGATTAATTACTTTTGTGTAAGAAGAATGTGCATGGCTTACAGCCTTAAGAGTTATGAATACCCTAAGAAGAATTCAGCCTAGCCAACTTATTAGAATGTAGATAATGCATTTTTTTCTTTTTAATCAATACTAGAATCTCTCGATTGAGAACATCAAATTGTCAGATTTCTGTCAGAAATATGTTTTTAACATTATCATATCTTCAGATACTAATTGATGATGAGTGAATAACAATAACTGTTCGCATCAACATCTTTATAAAATTTGAAATTGAAAATCATTTTTCCCACGCTTTGGTTTAGAATAAAGCAAAAAGAAAACATGGAATAATCGAAAATTCTTCCAAGATAATCATAAGAACCTAAATAATGTCGATGATTCCGACGCTCAAGTTATTCATCATTTCTAGGATTTCTCTCATTAGTGAAAACGACTTTTCCTTCTGTCAGCTGTTACGAATTAATAAAAATGAATAGCTCTGCACTTTTACAATGGTAAGTATAAATATATTGCTTTCATTTCCATCATTAATAATGTAATTTATAGCTGAAAACGTTGCCTGAAAAAAGTTATGCATTACTGAATAATTTTAATTATAATTAATTGAAGTGAATATATACAGGAATATTCATAGTAGGCTTTTATTTTTCATTTTTCATTAAAACATTTTTTGTTTTGTTTTGTTTTAAATAAGAATCATTCTATTCGAAACAATTATATATCTTTTTTTGATGTCTTCATGTCTAGATCCTAATGAAATTTGTTTTTTGTCGGATGGCACTCTTATAATGATTTCTTTCATTTTCTTGATTATCAAAGCAAAACTTCTGTATGATCTGCACTCATATTTGTTTTTGAAAATATAATCTCATTTATTTTGTTTTTTATTTTTACGAACTATTTTTTATTTTTCTCTTACTTTAAGATCACGATGGCACACATGCATTTCATGGCAATATTTAAGTGCTCGGCATATCTGTCGAAAATATCGTCGAGCTGTAGATTCATTAAGACCATTCGCATGTCTCATAATATAATCATACATATCACCGCCATCACCGAATTCTAATATAAGATAAAGTTTATTTGGTGTATCAATAACTTCATATAGACGGACAACATTGGGATGTTGAACTAATTTCATGCACATAACTTCTTGAAATAAATGAGCTTTTGATATATCATCAAGTTTTGTTTTATCAATAACTTTAACTGCAACTTCTTTCTGTGTAAAAACATGACGAGCAAGTTTTACAACAGCAAAATGGCCTGTACCAATTGTTGCTCCTTTGTGAATGAAAATAAAAGCGTAATCAAATAAGAATAATAGATTTCTATGACTTACCTAAGGTATAAAGACCGCTGACTAAATTTCGTAAATCTGAGAGTCGACGTTCGCTAGACATATTTGGTTGATACATAACTACATTTTCTTGATATTTATTTACTTTTACATAATTATGAATAATGGTAAGAAATGAGATTCCATTGATCGAGTCTAAACGACAGAAACAATAGAAGAACAAAAAAAAAACGATGCCATGATTGATTAGGCAAAAGTTGCATTAGAATGAAGAAGAAAAAAAAAGAAAAAAAAGTATGAGTCTGTCAACATCTAATTAAGATATATGACAAACATTGTCAAGTAAAACATGTCAAATATTTATGGAAAAAAGAGTTCGTATAGCTAAAGGCAATCATGTTATTAAAGATTATTTCTCGTTGTCATATGATTTAAGACAGGCCGATAGGGATCAATGGCACTTTTTTCTTGTAGCAATTGAAAATTCAACGAAACATCAACATGAATGGTTATCTATCAACGAGTAGTCTCAGCTTCAAAAAATTTGAAAAAAGAGCACAACCAAAGTTTGCTTTTTTTTCAATAAATTATCTCTTTTACTGTATACAAAAACAACATTATTAAACATTAATTTTCTTACCAATGACTCTGTAATCTCAAATATAAGTGAGTTTATTCTATGTGAAGTGAACGGATTATTACTTTTTTTTAATCTTGTCTATCATCGTAACCTGTTCGTCTATTTTGTGTGTGAAGACAGCCGTCAATAAACTAACGATAGATAGAAGAAAAAAGAAAGAGGGAATACTAACGAATTGGTCTTGTTTTTCTCTTCTTTTATTTTACATGCAGACACGCACATAATAGATATATATATTTTTTTCTTTTTCACTGTACTGCGGAGGTTATTAACTTTATCTATAAAATATGGATGCATATCATTCATGGTATATCTCCCATTAGACAGAAAACATCCACATCTGCTCCTTTTGTATTATTTTATTTGCCAATAAATCAAACAGCGAAAACAATTATCGAAACAAAAAATATCTATGCTATGTTCGACTATGGATCCATTTAATTTAATACTGTTCTTATGTTTTGTTTTTCTTCTTTCATCATTGAGGATATTAACCAGCTCAGAGATCATGCCGATCATCAATAACAGGCAGGTTTATTTTCAAACGAAACCGTACTCATCAATTTCATCATTGCTACTGAATGTATTGATGGAAAAAAAAAATATTAATGCTTTTTTTATGAGATGATTGTGTGGGAGATGGACAGTTTGATTCATTCATTCGATAATGTTCTTGCGTATTCATATAATCTCAGTCAGTTTCTTCATTGGATATGTTCTATCAGAAGATATTTTACTTCCATCATTTATTATGGACACCCAGCCATTATCTGCGCAATCATCATTTTATCTTTGTCATCTACATCAATTAAAAAATTCAAACGATCTTTTTCTTCAAGGTTATAATATAATTAATGGCGCGCACACAGGTCATGTTCACCATTTACTTCTTTACGAATGCTCGATCAAGGATAATCTAATATATTCAGGATTGTGTGGAATATATAATGCACGTTTAATGCCTTCATCTGTTTATCGTTATTGTCAAACGCGTATTATAATAGCATGGGCTCGAGGTGGCCAACTCAACTATGATTATCCGATAAAGACAGGATTAAAAATGATTTCATCTACACAACTTCTTCTTGAAGTTCATTTTGAACCATCTATTCCACACAATCATTCCATTGGTATTCAATTACGATTCTATCCATTAAATGAAAAACCTCAATATGAAGTAGGTGTTTTAACATTAGGTACATTAGCTAATTCACCGCTATTTCTTCCTCCAAGTCTTAATACAATAAGTTTTCCAACATATTGTTTTAATGATTGTTTAAAAGGTTTTCTTAAAAATAACTTAGTTATCAACATGTTTTCTATTCTTGTTCATGCACATCAACGTGCAACTCGCATAATTCTCGAGAAGAATAATAATTTCGATCGATTAATTGATCAAAACCCATTTAAATTTCATCAACAAGAAATGATTTATTTTCATAAACCTTATCCACAAATCAATTCAACCAATGAACTTTCCTTAATATGTTATTATTCAACGCAAAATGATCATTTGAAAGGTATTTATGGTGGTTATGATTCAAATAATGAAATGTGTCAAGCATTTATTTATTATTATCCAAAAGTGGAATCATTTCCATTATGTCTTTCATTACCTGTTTATAAAAATAAACATTTAATGAATAATAAACGAAATTGGACTAATAAATTAAGTTTATTTATCAAAGATGAATTAGAATCAAATATAAATCATCTTAGTCTGTGTGGCGATAATATCTATTTTAATCAAAGCAATAAAACTATGCTTCAAACAAAATTATATCAACGTTCCATGAAAAATTTTAAACAATATTCATACGTTTATTTACGCTTTTCTTCTATTTTTTATACAACTATCACTAGTATTCTTCTAATTTCTATTATTTATTGTTATTTAATTATAAACAAATGCTTACATTCTTTTTCTAATGGTGGCACTTTGTAGAATTCTAGAAAATAATTCTTATATTATTAGAAATAAAAGAAAAGAAACAGCAATAAGACTTACGATTAAATGGGTATTTCAATGATTCTAGTTATAATACAAACATGCAAATTTGCTTTTTAAGCAAAACGTAAACATGTACAAGAAAGTTTTGCTTTTTTTCTAAAATAGAATAAAAAATTCCATATATAGACGAGAAAAATAAATCAAGTTTTACATCAGCTCAGACAGCCAAGACAAACAACATAACATACATTCAGTATTATTAAGCGTAATCGTGTCTTTTTTTTTTATCACTGCTGATATACGAAACTAATTGGTCGTGTAAACATAAATATATCTGATACGTTAATCAACAATTTTATGAAATGAGCCGTGAGTAAAACCAAAAACAAAAGAGATGAAGAAAACAAAAATTCAAAATATATCCTGATAACCAAAAATTAAAGTAAAAATATTAAAATTTCACTAAAAAAATACTGAGAAAACAAAACAGATTGAATCTATCTATTATTCGATTCATTACTTTTTTTTTCTATTAACTATTCAATCTCAACTCTCCCTCGATTGAATTAAAAATGAGCCATTAAAATATCACAAAAAGTTATTATATAAATATTGCATAATAAGAAAGAAGCAGTCCTTTTTTTATGTGTTGCAAAGGTTTACTAAATGACTTTTTGAATACGTTTAAACTCTTTTAACACCGGTAAATTAAGCATAGTTTCACTATCAATATCATTCCAATTAATTGCATGTGGACGTGTAAATGTATTATTTGTATAAATTATACGTTTAGGTGTAATAATAACGTTCACAGGTCTAAAAATATCATAGGAGAGAGTTTAAAAACACGAAACAATGATTGAATAACATACAAATCATGTTCGGTCATGACCGATGCTGGTAGATCATTAAGTAATTGACTTTCATGTACAGTTGTAACAACCAGTGTTTTATTATTGCATGCACCTAATTGATACATCATGGCATATTCAATGTCACCATAGCCTTTGCCTTTGCCTAGAAAAATGAGAATGGTGTTATTTTTTATTTATAAACAATAAAATCTATCTGAGTACGATATTTAAAAGCGGGTGTTTTATGGGTGGATGTTTTTCTTCCTAGCTTTTGTGATGCACTTTAGTCTTTGCATTATATACAAAATCTATTTAGTGAATGATAAGCATCAAAATACTGCGAAAGGGCATGTAGTACGTCTGAGTCTTGTTTGAAATGAACAAATACAAGGACATTTTATACTTGTTGATGTTTAATTTGTTATCGAGAAAGCACTTAATAGAGAAGCTCATAAGAATTCTCAAGTCAATAATCAATTTAGATGCTTGACTAATGAAATAAGTTTGGGTAAAATTTATTGCTGTTGTCGAAAATGACAGACATTTTTGCATCTACTGTGGATTCATTGAATAGACACATTCCAAAGAAATATTATCGATCACAATAGAATCATGTCCAACTGTGATCGGTTGCTTGAGTCCACATTGAATCTCCTCAGTAAGAGGCCCTAGTTAGCCTGGAAAGATTCTTATTCATGTGTTTTCGAACCCTTGCAGTCATGATCATTAGACTGAATTCAAGACCTAGAATTCTATCTAAATATAGATCAAATAGACTTGAAAAAAATGTGTGCATGACTAAAGAATATTGTCGTCGAAATTCAGTATATTGACCAAGGAGAATCATTGTCAACTGAAATTATCAAGAAATGCTACTGATATTTATGTGAAAATACCTATGAAAAATGCAATAAAACATACATGAATCGACTGCAATGATCTCTAACGACACATAGAGCTTTGGTTTTCGTTTTCGTGAGTGATTTGAACATTTTTCAATTAATAATACAAACTATACGCAGATGTTAGAACTCAACTAATTGACTTTCCCAGAATAAAAATTAAAATTCTGACTTGATTTTCATAGGCAAGACTAAGCAATTTTGACCTTAGAAATAATAATGAATGTTTTTTCTCTGAATTAAAGATAAAAGAAATCGAATTGGCGATAACACGCACAAAAAGAAATATTTTTATTGACATTCTAACAATAGTGAAAGTTTTCTCATAAAAGAAATTTGTTTTTGCTTCTTCTTACCTAAACGAGCCCCACTTATTGGATTAACAATCACGGAAGCAACAACAAAAATATCGACATGTAAATTTCCAATAGCCGTTAAATTAACTATTGTACCTAGAGCAGCGGCGCCTATAAAGCAAGTATTTATTATTAATATTCATGCTTTTCTTTTATTAAAAAATAAATTTTACCAGATTTTGTGGCTGCTCTTGCTAAATCGTGATTGCGTAAAAATGTTGGATCGAGTTTGTAGCAAATTGCATCATCAATAGATGGTGCTGGAGTAAGAACTACTTTTCCTAAAATAGAAAAAAATTTAATATTCTAAATGAAAAAAATAAGAGTTAATTTTACAATCGAATTACCTTGGCATAATGAAAATAAACGTAAGTGTTCTTGTGCAAGACTTGGACAAATCTCAATAACGCGTGCTCGTTGAAATTCTTCAAGTTGTGCTAAATTCGTTGAACAATTCGGATTGTTTCGAAAATTTGGAATACGTCCATGAACTAAAAGAAAACAACTAAATAAAACTTTGGGTTTTTTTCCATACTTGAACGTACCAGGATGTGGATATAAGATTTCATTTTTCATTTCCATTATATCCCAAACAAGTGTACGCGCACGTGCTTTGATCAGTTGAAGTGTTGTATCAATATTTGTCGTTGTCATTGATTGATGTGTATTTTCATGATACGATTGGATCCAACTGCCAATTTGAGATAGTTTCGATAGAATTCCTGATTGCTTCAGTATATGGTCAATATGAATTGATTTATGACATAAATCATTTAGAGATATCCATAAATGAACAGTATCACGTTCGACAGACATTTTCTCTTTATTTGCTGAAGGCGATTGTGAATGAGCATAGTTAATTTTCGAATTTTGACGAGAAATAGGTGGATCAATTTGATTGATATAGTTTAATTCAAGTGAAGATATATGCGGTATTAGTAAAGCACATATGCAGATATCAGTTTCAGGGCCAAAAGCAATAAATCGACCGTGCTCTTTGAAATCAATCTAAATAATAATAATAAACGTATAGTAAATGATGCACATATCAATTTCGATGAAAACAGATATTTAGATTGTTGTGTGATATCGTCTGCCATTTTATTTTATATCTACAAGTGTATGTGCTCGTTCTACTTTTTGAATTACTATTAAATATTTGAAATCGGTCACACATAACCATAAACGTTAGAAACTAAACACTAGTATCAGTCTGATTGAGACTGATGAATATATAGATGTTTGCTTTATAATTCCCTTACAAAACTGAATTTTCAAACACTGTTACACCATTTATTGTCTGGCTCATACCTGGATTCTACTTCAGATTCAATTTCTAATAAGTTTTGCAACTGAAGCTAGTGAATAATACGTTCTTTTCTCGAAGCTTCTTTTCAATTGAAGTTTTATTTTATGCATTTGAAATGGTTATTATTTTTTCGTTACTAGTTAACACGCAATCGAAGCCTTCATTATTCATCTATATATTCGTGTACATAGAATATGTTATGCAAGGGTAAAAAAATAATCAACTCTGATTTCGACTATGGTGAGCGTAAAAGTACTGCAACGGTTGAAGATAAAAGTTTATTTTAAATAGAAAAATGACTTTGTAATCAAGATAAGAATCTTTAATTGTAGGAAATTTGGTCTAACTAAAGACTTTTGTAAAAAAATGTATCTGCGTCATACCAAAATTTGATGCTTATCTATACAGATCGGGGGTATTCTAGCTACATTTGCATCATACAAGTTGATTGTTAAAAGTTTATTGGAAAACTGCTTTTAATAAGGATACTCCCGAGAAATATTATTATCAAGTTCTACTCTTGACGTCACCAGGGAAATTCTATCTTATGCCAAGTAACAAAGGCAGATGTGAGGCCTTCCCATGGATATTTATTACTTGTCACGTAATAGAATAACATCAAGAAATAAAAATAACTCGATTAAGATAAATACTGTAAAATTGCCTCTAGAAAAAACAACAACAATGAGAACTGGCTGATTTAAATATTAATTCTCCTTTTCGATAGCTACGAGACATACTTGAAATCTTTTAAGCATCAAATTTCAATAAAGTATACTTGAAAAAAAATGCAAATGCTACTATTTTTGACTTTCAAATCATTTTGTCACAAAATTTGCTCTTCGCAAACCAATGTATTATTATTATTGTACTAATTCTTGTTTTTCTGCCGGATGTTAGGTCAAATTCATCTATGAAAACGCCTCAAAAGTCTGCTTTTCTTACATGATAAAGCCTAATAAATTTTTAGTGAAATTAACAATAATACTTCTGTGTTGTGCTACTTTAGATTATCCGTTTAGAACAAAAAAACGCTTTTGAGTAAACTTTTTCTACTAAGCAAGGAATCGAATTAAATGACTCAATCAAAGCGAAGATACTTCAAATTATTATTGTAATGTTAATAATGGGTTCACTTTAGAGTTGATCGAATTCTGATTTCATGGTCAATTAATTTTTTTACATCGCTTAGACATTTTGTATATGAACCATTCTTGATCACAAAATCATTTTCATGACAGCACTCAAAGACTATCATTGCGGAGCATTTGATTTATTTCGATTCAAAATTTTGCACTGACATGAAAGAAAACTCGATGTTAAAGACCGGTTATTGTGTTGTCCGTTTTGATATTGATTCAATTTATATATTGAACAAGGTATGAAACTTACTAATTGAACCACAACAAAACAACATCGTTTATCATTTATAAATAGCCTCGAGTGAAATAAAAGCACAATTAGTTCTATTTTTGCGAATAAAAAATATCGCATTTGTATCATTTCAAGATTAACAATAAAATCGAATAACGCCTGATGTTAACGTGAAGTTACTATTGACTTTTTATGTTTCAACTTTCTGTTTCACTCATGCATTTATATGTTTAATGTCATAATGTTCTTATTGGTTCTGTTTCTTAAAACTCAAGTACTTGAAATAGTTTCTAATCACAAATTTCAATGTTTCAACAAAATCTTCAAAGATAGTTCTTTCATTAAATTAATTATTATGTCAATAACTTATTGAATCGAAAACTTATTTAATAATGTCATATCGAATTTCATGTATCGATTTGCAATCCTTTTATTGACTTCATTACGAGAAATATAGATGCAAATGAGATTCTAGTTTTTATTGCAAAAATGAAAAGGGTGTGGCCTATGAAACTGAGTAATTATACAGAAAAACTCGAACTTTTATTTTACCTTATTTTCAATATTTGCTTCATCTTCTGTTTGTATGTTAAATAATTGTCGAAGAACAATTGAATTTTTAATTATTTCACATACAGTATGAATTGAACCCGATGAAAGTATTGACGAGCAATAAGGTGTTAAATAAAATTCATGTGCATGAGCATTTTTTGATTTATTAACGTCCGGAGATTTTATTGAGGATGGACTAATTTGAAAATCATATTTAAGTAGAACATGTGGGTGCAGCTCAACTTGGCATACAGGCAATACTATAACACGCATACTTTATTTCATTGAATTCAGCAGTGTTATTATTTACAATAGGCCAATATATGCTCTAGAAAATAAAGAATCGATTTTTTAGGAAATGGTCATACATAAAATACGTCCTGAAAAAAATAAGAAAGAAGTATTTCACGAAGAATTCATCTAAGATATGATTGCTGTTCAATAGAGGAGCAAAAGAGACTGAGAAAACTTAACATAGGTGATGCTGCACAGATCAAAAAATAATTCATCGACAATTCAGCAAATACTTTTGCGATATTGAACTAAATACGTTCCTCTTTTAGAGAAACTATATTTTTCTCTATCAACATTTTATAGGAAAAATGTTTTAGTGACATAACTTTAACTATTCGATCTCACTCATGATTATATTCAAATTCTCGAATTTGAGTCTTCATCGAAAAGTCTTAAATCTCTCTCTGATGCATACTCATTAGATTCTAAGCTTCACTCATAAAAATTCGATATTAGTCAAATTAAACAATTCGACTATTTTTCTACTGTTACAAAAGAAGCTGAATAATCGTATACATGATGCATTCATAGCAACGAGTAAATGAGGTGTGTTGTACAAGAGTTGCGATCGATCAAATGAACTAGCAAACTAATTGAACAACGGTCTTTCTACAAACAGGTGGATATGGAATCAAAAGAAAAATACAACCTATTCTAACTTTGGACATCCTCTATGTATAACGTCCTATGAAATATATGAAAAAATAAAATAAAATAAAATTCAATTTTATTTTATTATTTGTGTCAACGATCGAACGCTGTAGTCTTTCTCTCATCTTGGCTAGCTTAGAACTCTTCTGTTTTCCTCCATCGAATTATTTAATTAGAAGTTAACGATTATAATAAACAAAACTTAATTTTTTGATATGAAAATTTGTTAGAAAAGAAAAATTTTCAGTTATTTCAACAATAAAACGTAACAAAACAAAGTGCATTAATGTGTTATGTTATCAAATGATGGACGATTGACTATCTAATGATAATACATGTTTATTTGTTATTTGTTCTTCTTTTTTTTTGTGTGTTTCTATAGATTATGACCGTATTTATACAATAAAATTGATAATATTTTTCTTACAGATTCAACGGCGCAAAAACAAAACGATATTAACCACACGAGATTGATTTTCAGTTTTCTCCTGTCTTTAACTTGGCATTGATTCATATACCGTGACGCATATATATTTAAAAAAAAAGTCCATTTTTGTGACGATCCTTCAACTGAAACTATGACACTCCAACTCATTCCTAATGGTGATCTCGTTTTTAAAGGCCCATTTAATACTGTATCAATGACATCACTTAAATTGCAAAATAGTGGCAATGAACGACTTGCTTACAAAATAAAAACAACAGCACCAAAACGATATTGTGTGAAACCAAACAGTGGTTTCCTTGAGTCGCATGGTTCAGCAAGTATTCAAGGTAAAATGAGAATAATATGTTTTTTTTCCTGTTATTATTCCATTTTTTGTTGTGTTTACAGTTATGTTACAACCACAAGCAGCAGGTCAAGATGATGATCGTACGAAACATAAATTTATGGTGCAATGGGCTGATGTACCAAGTACTTATTCGGAAGACGTCGAAAACTTTGTAAGAGTAACAATTCATTTAGTTTTTGAACGCAAAATTGAAAATTTTCATTTAGTGGAAACAAGACTTGTCAAAATGTAATGTACACGATTCTAAATTGAAATGTATCTTTGCAGAAGAGCCAGCAGCTGCTGTTGTACCAAACGATTCATTTGGATCGAAGGATTCCGATACAGTAAATTCACACATGGATATTTTAGATAATTATCAATATTAATTTAATTATTTTTAGATATCTACACGTACTGTAAGTAAAATATCATTTCTTTTGCTTGCTATATGTAAATAGTGATAAAACTATTTGATTATTTTGAATATATGAGAATTAAAATTTAACTGCATGCATTGCTTGCTCTTGTTTTCAATACCGTTCGCGTTTAGACTCAATCAACAAATGCTAGCGAACCTCGTAACCAACAACAAACTAATAAAACTGAACTAATAACATCTACTAATTTGAATCAACGATCAATGATGAATGCTTCACGAAATACAAATCCGATTCAAACTCAAACTCAAGATTGTCAGCAGGTTTCTATTCTAGATTTATTCTCTCAGAATGTATCAATACACTGAACTTTCATTGGTCTAAATATAATTTGGTTGAGTCTTTTTTGCTCAGCTATTTGCTATGTTCAGTTTTTTTGGAGCTTATTTTATAGGCATTTCACATTAGAGCTTTCTCACGCTTTGAAGATGACTTATCTATAGAAGTACATATTACTATATTTTTTCTTTTTCTTAAAGGATCTTGGCGACGATTCAAATAAAGCACGCCTCAAACAAGAAGTTGATCGTTTGAAAGACGAAAATGAAAGCTTAAAAGTATGCATCGTATAGCCATTTTTTTCTTTTTCTGCCATTGAAATTCAAATGCTATCATTTGACTTCTCTCCAGTTTTTGCGGAAGTTTTATTTTGTATGTTTAAAATGTGAGAGAAATTAAAAGTTTTGAGTGTAAGAATCTACCTATTCTATCTGACATAAAATTCGACAACTGAATGAGAATTTTGATGTTAAAATTTAATTGTTCACACGGAATAAATCTCTTAAAAGATGATAAAATTTCATTATGATCATTTTTATATCAACTATGAAGCATATTATTTATAATAATTCAATAGAAATTCTTTATTTTTTTTCTCGTTCGTTCATTCGATTGTATATTTTATATTTACTTATTGATTTATTTTTAGGAACAACTTAAAAAACAAGAACTACGCCAGAGAGCTCCAGGTAGTGATCGTGTCGATAATCCAGTCGTCGATCGATTTAAAACCCGTCAACAACAAAAAGGTCCCGTTCTTTTTGGTGTTGCTGTTACTGAACAACTTGTTCTTGTGGCTTTTGTTATTGCATTACTATTTGGATTTTCACTCGGTTATTTTCTTTTTTCCTGTGGCAACTAGAAGAAGTAAAGAGCATAAAATTTAAGCTAACAAAATAAAATCTAGATATAAATAAATAAATAAATAAATATATATATACATACATACATATAATACACACATATTCATGTTCAATAACTTCGTTTTTATTTTATTTTTCTTGTGTGTGTTTTATTTGGATGAGTACATTTATTGTAGCAAAAAAGACTTTAGAAACTTTAATTCCTTGGGCTCTAACAGAAATACATTTTACAGATAGGTTAACCAATCTTTATTATACGTTCTAAAGAAATCAACTTCATCTTTTTCCTTTTTATCCTAAGTTCGTTTCTTTTTTTCTGTTTCCGGTGTGTGAAAATGTTACAGGATCTTGACGCTTTTTTTAGATTTGTGTGCTATTGTAACAACTTTGGCGTTGCTGTTTATTTGGTTGGATGTTAGTTTCTTTCGTTTGTTTTCTTTTTGTTCTTGTTCGTTACGTCTCGCTTTTTCCTTGCTAAAAATGTAATCAGCGTGTACTGTGTGTACATGATTTGGTTATTGGAAAAAAGTCATCGGAAAAAATTCGAAGATGAATAGATCTTTTCAATCATCTAACAGGTTTTTGTGAACTTTTGTTTTTCACGAACCTTTCGTTTATTGATACTTCTGATTTCCTCTATTTGTATATTCATATTTAAGAGAGCGAGAGAGAGAGAGAGACACTAAAAACAAATTTGTCTCGTTAATCGGTTTAGCAATTCAATGAATACACACATACACAAGCATGACTTTTTTCGTTCTCATTCAAGCATTATCAGTTTTTTTTTCAAATGTTGTTCATGGTTTTCTCTTTCTAATCGTTCGTTTCTGTATGTCGTTCACTTTTTCTTTTTTGAAATAAGTAAAGAGATAAAATCATAGCAACAACCTGAAAACATTTATGCAGTCATTAAACTTGCTGTCTTTTGTTTGAAGATTCTTATTTTTATTTTTTTTCCAAAAAAGAAAAGAACAAACAGAAAAATGCCCAGTGAAATTATTACTCTACAACTTGGCCAATGTGGTAATCAAAGTAAGTGAAATTCAAGTCATGGTTGATTATCAGAAAAAGAAATAAATGGTTCGCTATCGATCATGATAGAAATGAATAGTTGTATGCATGACAATTTATTATTATGACTAGCTAAAGAAATCATTTTCTATACAATACTGAAGTCATGATGATAAGTATGAGTTTTATTTTTAGAAACAAAAAAAAAACGCCTACAGATTTAAAACAATAAAAAGTATATATGTAATTAAAATAAGTCATTATCAATTCGACTAGAACGTGCAATAGCTGAGTTATATTTTCAAGTGATAATTTTCTTTTGATTATTGAAAATTACTTTTCTCGTTAACTAAAGCATTCAATTTTCTCTAGTTTTCACCGAGCAATTAGAATGATTCTGTTGATGTATAATTGAAGGTTT
Organism: Rotaria socialis; assembly: GCA_905331475.1. Taxonomy (NCBI): domain Eukaryota; kingdom Metazoa; phylum Rotifera; class Eurotatoria; order Philodinida; family Philodinidae; genus Rotaria; species Rotaria socialis. The sequence continues at coordinate 199,055 of CAJNYU010003734.1, forward strand.
CTTTACTATGTGACTGTAAATTTCATCTATAATTTTAATCTACTGTCCCTAGCATTTAAATATACAGTAAAAAAATAAAAATAGAATGCGTGCGTGCGTGCGTGCTAGAAAAAATCTTGATCATGATATAAATAAAGATATATTGTCTTTAGTTGGTATGGAATTTTGGAGACAATTATGTGCTGAACATGGTATTAGTCCTGAAGGCAAATTAGAACCATTCGCAACGGAAGGTTCCGATCGAAAAGATGTCTTTTTTTATCAAGTTTGTTTTCATTTTGGATTACTAAATCAAATGCAATCTAAGATGAATTCTATGTTATTTTAAATAGGCAGATGATCAACACTATATTCCACGTGCAGTTTTACTCGATCTTGAACCTCGTGTCATCGATGGTATTTTGAAATCGCCATATAAACATTTATATAATCCGGAAAATGTTTATATTTCAAAGGATGGAGGTGGTGCAGGTAAGTGTTTTGTACTGATTAATATTATTCTTTGTTAAAAATTTATTTTATTGTTAGGTAATAATTGGGCACAGGGTTTCTATCAAGGTGAAAAATTGTACGAAGAAATTTTTGATATTATTGACCGAGAAGCAGATAATGGTGATTCTGTTGAGGTAAATATTTGTTTAGTGAAATTGATTCATCCATTTTTTTCTAAATTTTTTCTCAAAGGGTTTTGTTCTTTGTCATTCCATTGCTGGTGGTACAGGTTCCGGTATGGGTAGTAATATTCTTGAAAAACTTAATGATCGGTAAGAATAATATATTTTGAATGATGAAAACTTAATTGTTATCAATAGATTTCCCAAGAAATTAATTCAAACTTATTCTGTCTTTCCTATGACAAACGAAGTGGTGAGTAAAATTATTTTTACAATTTACTTTTCAACGTCTTACTGCATACATATATATTTTCTTATTTTTAGGCAGATGTTGTTGTTCAGCCGTACAATTCAGTGTTAACACTTAAACGATTAACTGAGAATGCCGATTGTACAGTACGATATATCGATCACATTGTTCATAATTTTCCATGTGTCGTTTTATTTATTTTTCCTGTAATAAGGTCGTCCTAGATAACACAGCATTAAATCGTATTGCTACTGAACGTCTAAAAAAAGCTACACCAACACTTGCTGAACTGAATCAACTAGTTAGTTTCTAAAAAAAAAGCAACAATATTGATTCAATCTTATATTTGATTTAAAGGTATCAACAATTATGTCCGGTAGCACGTCAACACTTCGATATCCAGGTTATATGAATAATGATTTAATTAGTTTAATATCGTCTCTCATTCCAACACCTCGTTTACATTTTCTTATATCTGCTTATACACCATTAACATCCGATAATACAGTAGGAATAAGGAATAAAAATAAAAATTTATTCTTGAAAATTATAGGAATCTGAAGTACGTAAAACAACTGTTCTTGATGTAATGCGTCGTTTATTACAACCGAAAAATGTTATGGTCACAACAGCAGCACGTGATCGTAATGTGACACATTGTTATGTTTCAATATTAAATATAATTCAAGGTGACGTGGATCCATCAGAGGTAGATAGTTTCTAGATCTTCGCCTATCTTTGAATATGGATTTAGAAATTTGTGCTTGTTTGAAAATAGGTTCATAAAAGTCTTATGCGTATTCGTGAACGAAAATTAGCTGATTTTATACCATGGGGTCCGGCTTCAATTCAAGTGGCTCTTTCGAAAAAATCACCGTATGTTACAACGCAACATCGTGTTAGTGGACTTATGCTTGCTAATCATACAGGCATTTCATCAGTAGGTTTTAAAAAAAATTTCGAACCAAAAAGATTACGATTAAATTATTTTAGTTATTTGATCGCATCTGTGATCATTTTGATAAATTAATTAAGCGTGAGGCGTTCGTAGAGAATTTTCGTCGATTACCAATGTTTAAAGATAATCTTGATGAATTCAACGATTCCCGTGAAGTAATAAGAATGAAATTTGCTGTTGAGAAATGAAGACTAGACCATGCTCTTTTTAATAATTATAGGTTGTTCAGCAACTTATGGATGAATATCGAGCAGCAACTACAAAGGATTATGTTAACTTCGGTAATACACAAACAGGACAAGTAAGAAAAAAAACGACTTTTTGCTCTGATTGGTTTTGTTGAATGAATCTATTTAAAAATTTTATTTTAGACTGAGCAGGCATAGAAAATCGACATTATATGTAGAAACATTTTCGGCAATGATCTTAAAAAGTAGTCATGCACAAGTCAGATAAACAGAATGATGATATTTTTATTTCTTTGATAAATACCTTTTCCTATATAGCATGATTTATCTTAATATATAAATAAATGTTTGAATGGGTCTATGATATAATCTAATATTTAATTTTTCAATTTCAAAGTCTCAAAGACGAATAGTATAAATAATCAATCGGCATTTTAATTGTATAGAACTTTAATGATGCTCTATTTCTAGAGAAATATTATTAAAAATCATTTATACTATCTACGGTAATTTGTCAAAGCCTCTCGAATCATTGTTTATGAGGAATACGCTTGGCACTAAAACCTATGCGACGATATTTTTCTATGCACATCACAAAGTCACAATTCTAAAAAACATTTTTAATAAAATTCAGAAACATTTATTCATTGTTTCAGAGTTTTGCAAAGACTTGAATAATGTGCTGGGTGTGTCGTATGAGCAGGGGCGTAAATAGGGGGTGGGGGAGGGGTGTGTNTTGGCCACGATTTAGCCTCGTGTTTGTGAACGATGTAGGTCAAAATTTCGTAATATGTGACAAATGTCGAACAATTGTTACCTATAAAAGTTCAACTGGTACTGTTGGTTTAAAGAAGCATTTAGCATCATGTGACAAAATTACATTATCAAATACTACACAATCAACTATAACAACATATTATACTACTAGCAAATAGTGACCTGCGTAACCACTTTGCAGGTCTCTACTCAAATAGTATTACTATCATTGGACTCTATATGAAGTTCGAAATTTTGCTCGAAATTCAAAAATATGATCTTGTTTTTCATCATATAGATACTGTGCACTGATGTTGACCAGATATATGAAGTTCTGCACTATAAAAAAAAGGGGTTATGATACGTTGCACTTCATAAACGCTTTTTTCTGTTAAATACCCTATCAAAAACGTTTTTCCCGTTTATTATTCTGCGGATTTTTTTTACAGTGTAATTCAATATCAAATCAATTATCATCTCTTCGCTTGAGTTATCATAGATTATCTGGTCATTGCTAATTTGAATTTTTTAATAGCATCCTATTTTTAAAATAAGATCTGTCGTTGCTTTGTCAAATATTTTATTTTATGTCATGAACAAAAGTTTAACTTACAGTTATAAGAAATAAGAACAATTGATAAAGCTAATGCACATCAAACAAAGACACGAATTGAAAGGTTATATTCTCAAAAAAAAAAAAACAATAGATAAACTATATGGAGTGATGAGCATAGTGAGATAGATTGAGTTCAAAAAAATTGAATTCCAAAAAAACAAACCAACAAACAACAACAAAAATTCTCTTAATCTGATCTATGCATTAATATGGAACAACAAAAGTATTATGAATGATTGAATCATTAAAGATTAACATTATATATGAAAACTATGCACAAATAAATGAGTGAAACTCGATTAAAAACAAGAATATAAATCTGACGAACTTCTTTGAACAATATAAATTATGAATTTCAATTGTGAAATTCGTTTAGAAGATGTATTGGCTCAAGACGTTTTTTAACTGTACTTTTCTTTGTACGTGAATTTGTTTCATTTTGTCTATCAACAAAAACCAATGGTTTCTTTTCTGGTAAACGCATTTTCCATTGTACAATTGGCTTAAATAAAAGGAATCATCATTGACATAAAATGTTTGATCAAATATGCCATAAATTTTACCTCCTTATTGCCTGTTTTACTACGATATTTTGTTGATGCAATATACGATGCTTTCACAGTAAGTACGACCGCATTCATTAAATTTTTAGCTGATGTAATCAACGACGTAGCACTATCAAGCTAAATATATAAGAATCGATTAGAGTTTTTTTTTGCTAACTTAAAACGCATATAAATAAAGAATACATACACCGCTAACAATTAATTCTCCACTAATATTTTGTACATCTGCTTTGACTTTACTAGTAATATCCAATTGATGACAATATAAAGTAATTCCTTCAAGTAGATAAAGAAAAAAATGACATTGAATATTAATAAAAATGCAAAATAATTTCGTTTTTATTTACGATCAACATAAGCAACAAGGTCCGATTTTGATTGAGATTCAACACACTAGAAAATAAATTATATAAGAAAATCTTCTAGAAGAAAAGAATCGAATCATTTACTTGAGCAGCAATATCTTTGGCTATTTTATTTAATTTCGAACCACATTCAGAAATCATTTTTGCAGCATTAATTACATCCATCGTTGTACGCAGAGGCCCACGACCACTAAAATACATAAATAGAGTATTAATGATCGATAAAATCAATTATTTTATTTGTTAATATATTTTGATTTTTCAATCAAAATTCGTATCCTCTCAAAGTAATGTTTTATTGTTGCCGTACGGAGCAATTTAAAAATTGATGCAAAGCTACTTTTTAAGGAGAGAAAACAGATCCCATTCTTTGTTTTAGACTAGATATTTGCTTACCGTGTAAAATCCGTCATTTCCATCATAATCATACACATTTTCTTGGCAAGAACAATGATGTCATTACCACGATCATCCCATTTAAGTACTTCACGTTCAAAGTCACGTTTTGTTTTTTTAAATCCTTCAACTTGCAATTCAATTTGTTCACGTTCTTCTTTAGGTAATCTTCTCATCATATCCTAATCATCAATTCAAAAAATTAAATCTTAGCTTAACAGAATTTCAATTATTTTGTTTTCTTATTCATACTCGACTAGGATTATCATTTTTGCCTGGATACATTTCCAGATCAGGTTGCTGACTATCTGATGATGGTCCATGACTTGATGCTTGTGATGGAGCATAAATTTCATCATTCATTCCTTCTTCATCATCACTTGGCCATTCAAGATCCTATGACAAAACAAATTAAATATTCTTCATAAAATGTGTTTATACTAAAAAATAATGATGAGTACATAGATAAGCTCGAGAAATTAGAGCAACCGCAGCCGAAGCGTTTTTTTTTGTTCACCCTTATCCGTTGTTTACTTTATAAGCATAGTAAAAACTTATGATGATTGGAAAAAACTTACCCTTATATATTATGTCTTTTTACTTTATATTTATGTGCTCTCACGTCGATGTATATATATATATATATAGAGAGAGAGAGAGAGACAAAATGAAATGATTAGAAAAACAGATGCTAAATCAGACAAGTTAATGCTAAATTCTTATAAAATAATCGAAAAAATATGTGCATATATGAGAAAAAAAACTGAGTTGTATTTATGATGTAAATGATAAAGTTAAAAGGATTATACATTTCGACTATTATTCATTACTCATTAACTGTCAAAGTTTTCCTAAAAAAAAACTAAAAATCTAACGCTGTATCTTCGATTTATTATGAAATAGACTATATTCTTGCGAGTTTTTCTTTTTGTGTTTGCATAAACAGAACTTACATATTGTAACGATTCAATCACTTTTTCTCATTATTAAAATTCATTATCAAAAAATAACACGTATGCTCCAACAAGGCTTATGATAATATTGAAAAAAAAGAACATTTATTTCGTATCGACAAATCAATACAATCTACCCTTGGAAAATATGAAAATATATCCAACATAAAAATATGATGGGTATAATTCGTATCGCTTAAATTCATCTGCGTAGTGTCGAACTCGGAGTTGTTACTAAGAGAAAAATTTGTTTAAAAAACAGCAATCTAACTCAGTACAATTGAGTAATAAACATTGAATCTAACTGATTTTAAAGATCGTTTTATTTCTATGAAAAGTTAATTTCTTCTCTTCTAATAATTATGAAAGACTATTTATAACAGTCTCATCTGATTTTTCACTTATTCTGTTTGTTTATATTCCACAAGAGAAATGTATATTCTCTATTAACTCTATCATTTTAGATCATGCTTGTCTTTTCCTGAGATAAAAAAAATCTGATTAAAAATAATACTGAGTAAGTGCATAAAACAAGTCAATGTGTCTATAATTTGTTCAAAATCGTTAATAAATAGTTCTCTTCAGGATAGGTTTCGACGTGCAAGTTAAATCTTCTGTTGATGATGAAAAAATACAATTAAGCGACCGCTTATTACGTCGTTTTTGTGGTTGCTGTCCCATAACGAGAAAAATCGAACGTACCGGATTCATTAAGACACTATTACGAATATCTCGTATACCATGATAAACACTACTTGATGCTTCAATTAATTCTTGTTCAGTTGCGTCATACTAAATTATTATTTTATATAATAAATGAATTTTTTCAAGGAAAACATTCGTTTCAATTTACTTTTCCATCATCATATGCTGATTTCATTCGAAGTGTATCAATAGCTATTTTAATACGTTCAGCAAAACTTGGAATAACTAAAAAGAAGAATATATATAAGTTATTCATTTCAATTATTCAAATGAGTTAAAAAATCTTTATTTACTTTGATCTCGAAGAACACGAACACTTTCTATGACACCATCCGTATATTCTCCTGGTTCGTATTTTTCCATTTCTGATGAAACTACATCAATAACACGACCTGATCGTCCTCGAATAGCACCTGCTGTACGATCAACGCCTAAGAAAAAGATAAACATTGTCCCATTGAATAGAGAAAAAAAAATATATGTATATTTATTAACATACGATCTGGATTTCGTTCCACCATAGCTTGAATGCATAAATTAATATCTTCAAGAATATGATTTTCCGAAACCGCGAGAAAATCTTCAATTGTTGTTATTTCATCCACAGCTTCAGTTAATAATCTAACATATCTTTCCCATGTATCTCGAAAAACATCCATATTTTCGAGTGCTACTTTTGATGTTGATCGAGCAGCAAGTATTCGTGCAGCATTAACAACCTAATGAAAAAATAGAAAGAATAATTTCACATAGTATTTGCTACAATTTAGATTTATACGAACTTGTGGTGATAAATGTTGAATTTGCATAGCAGCTAAACGAACAAGTTTAATACCTTCAACTTGATCTGACATGGAACACGCAACATTAGCAACCTAAAATAGAATAACATGTATTTTCTGATCTTATTATTATTATTTTTTGTTAATTCTATTTATACTTCAATTAATTTGCAGGCATGTTCCATAAATATTTGAGCGGTATCTTCAACTAGTTGTACATTACCTCGTCGTGCTGCATCGATTAAAGCAAAAAGTGGAACATTCGTTGCTACAAATGTATCACTAACATGATCAACAACTGCTTTTCGTAGCTAAAAAACAAAAATTTGATTTTTTAATTAGAACGACAACAAATTATTGTTATGTAAAATTCTTAGTTTAAAGAAGAAAAACATTGTATTCTACCGATGTTTCTTTCTTTATTGTTGATGCTACATATGAACACTCGATTGATTCGCTTGATGATGATGATTCTCGATACATTTTAACACATGTAGCTGTATGTTCTGGATCTTGTGCGGTAGCGCATAAGTAAACATACATTGTTTTTCTTTTTTTTTATTTTATCGTTAAGTTTTTCTATTTGAATTAATGTGAACTTAATCTTGAAGTTGAGGTCATAATAGATTTATATGAACTGGTAGAACATATTAATCAATTAATAGTTTGTAGTCAGGCGAAATGACGATGAAGAAAATAATGCAATGTGACAATATGTATTTCGACGTTTACTGAATGAATCTTATGACAATTAGAATATGTACTGAAGTAAACGTGCGCCCTTTTACTCTTCCTGTCTTCTCGTTTTCTTCTACGAGACGCCTATCAAACGGGCAGGTATACACATGCATATAATTGAGCACAGAAAAGAAAAGGAGGAGAAAGTGAGAAAAGATTTTGATGAACAACAGACAAAGAAATTAGTTCATTATATATATATATATATATGTATATGTATACAAAGATTTAGTATATATATATATACATGTATATATATGTGTATATTGCTTCGTTTTCTTTTTTTTTGCATGACCTCTTGAATAAAGAGGAGAAACAACATACGAGCAATCGATCAACATTAATCCTATTCTATCACAGTAACAGAGTTTTAGTTGAAAAGAATTTATTTACCTGTTTTCTTAGGTCATGCGTTTTTGTTTGCATTGTTTGAATTTTTGTATTAACATTTTCCTCTGAACTTCTCTTTTTCGACTAAAATCATAACATGCAAAATATTTCAATGACATCATTAAAAAACAATGAACAAACGTTCGTTCGTTCGTTTGTTAACTTACAAATTGTATATATTCATCAAGTAAATCTTGAAGAGACTGTCGTACAGCATTACACTCTTGAACAATTCGATCACGACGATCTTCACGTGTTGATAATGAGTCAGCTAACAATGCTGCGCCTGATATTATACTTTCAAGACGTTCTTCAAGTTGTGGACGAATAACTTGTTCATTAAATTTTTGTGGTTTCATCATAACAATACGCTAAATAAATATTTAATTTCTTTTCTTTGTAAATTTTAAACAAACAAAAAAGATAATGTGTTTACATCAAATTCATTCAATGCTCGTGTTAAATCTCCAACAGAACTTAATGATGAATCTAATTTTAATGATTGTGTTGGTGGTATTGATCGTCCTTGTGTAACAGATGAGATAATTCCAACAGCATCACGAACTTGATTATAGACGAAATCTCGATTTTCACGTGCAAATGGAAGTTCTGGATGGCGTAAATAAGCTTTCGAAGCAGTTAACAACATCATTGATGTTCCTTTTATTGTACCACGTGCAGCTGCTAAATTCTCTTGTTCAATACGATCAACTAAGTCCTTGAAAACAAAACGAGAACATTTTTTTGTTTTGTTTAAGAAAAAAGAAAAATCTTTACATGTTGACGTCGTTGAGCATGTTGGCTTAAATCGATGATATCTTTACCATATTGTTTATAGAAATGAACTAATTCTTCTTGATTGGATGCATCATGTATATGTTGTAAATCATCTTCAACCTATATATTTTTTTAAATAAAAATAAAAATAAAATATAATGCAAACATACTAATCGAATTGATTTCAAAATCAATTGTACATCAACAAGATCAGCTAAGATAAGTAAATGAGTCACTGATGTAAGTAGAGCTCGTGCTGCAACAATCATTTGTTGACGTTTTGGTTTCGAACATGGATCATCAGCAAATTCTTTTGATAAAACTGCCATTTCATCACCTATGAGTTATTTTTGGGGTATTGATTAAAATTTTAGAAAAACAAAGCAGTTGAAGGTTTTCTTATTTTTACCTGTTCGTTTAACGTCTTCCATACTTTGTAATAGATCATTACGCATCTCAGGATTTTCATGAGCGATTTCACTTGCTTTATGAATAAAATTTTCTATTGCCTGAACAACATTAGTAACAAGTAGATGAGCTCGTTTCGATCGACCCTTTTTGTTGTTTGATGGTTGATCGGATATTAATGAAGTTACCTAAATATATATATATAGATATCCTAAATTATGTCATATTATTTCGAATTTCATTTGCATATATGTACATTTTAGATACAAAAAATTCATGAAATTCTATTGGTACCATATTTAGTCTACTTTCAATTATTGTCACATATGTTACAATTCAAGGTTATCTCTCTTGACACATGATCGATAGTTAGTGTTGAAATATATTCGATAGAAATTCACTACGCTAGCAGAATGTTTCGATAAATGATTAAAAACTGTGTACTCAGCATAGAATGTCAACTATTTTTTTATTGAATTTTTGAAGTATCAATTACAAAAAGATACTTTAAAGATTTATTCCAAAATATTTACAACATTTCTGTATCTAACAAAAGCAAATAAATCATGTTTCATATTTTATGTTCACAGAAGTTTCACTAACATGTATCTTTTAATAAAACTAGAATATTTTCAGAAGACGACTTGAATATTGATAATATTAATTAACATTTTGAGTTGTCAAATGAATAGAAAAAAACAAATCGAATATCTTAAGAATTCATTTCATTACATTAAATAATTCTTATTTGCAATATCAAACTTAATCAAATCTTATTATTATTTTTCTTCTCTCTCTATATCAGCCAACGACTATTAGATTCATAAATTCTATTCATTACGCATCATTATTCCTGTAAGTATATTCTTAAAATTGCATAAATTATATTAAGATATCAAAAGAAATATATTGTAAATTCAATTGTCTTTTTTCTTCTCAATGGCTACCTATCTTAATAATTACAAACCTGTGCTACAAGTGGATCCAATGTTCGTTGTACAGACCATGTTTTTATTTGTGCATCCATAGGATTGAATTTAGTGCCATAGATATGTGTACTCATTGTAATCGATATTTATCAATCTATTTCAAGCGAGAAAAAAAACGAAATCAACCAGTGAGACATTTTCCAAAGAGAAAAAAAAGAATGACAGCACAGTAATAAAAAAGTGAATTTTCTTTTTTCTTTCTTGACCGACTGTAATCAACAAATAAGCGCATGTCAATAGAAAAAAAACAGAACATTCGCCAAATTTTTTCGCCAATCCGAACTGCTAAAATTTGTCGTTTTGATTGGCCGACAAATCTGACTATCGATTTTTCTGTTACAAAGAAGCTATTTTGCATATATCAATCCAAAATATCAGAAAATACGGCATAGCATTGACTGGAGCGACCTCTATTAGGAGAATGTAACCGCTTCTAGTTAGTCAATTGAACATCGACATACACATATTCATTCATCTGTTTGTGTTTTATTTTATTTGTTTTTTTACTACACGGTTTTTTGTTTTCTATGATCATCGATTCATTATTCACTCCACTAAGGGTAAGCGTGACAGTATCATATGAGCTGTCTCTTTTTTTCTACGCATTTGTTTTATAAACAATATATATGATTTGACCTTCGAACATTCGATTAAATACTGATGTTAAATAAATTTCATCAGATGAATTGGTAGATATTTTATCGGCTGAAACTAATATTTACATAATGTTAGTCATAGCTACAATAGAAGAATGACCTTCGTAAACTTTACTCGTTCAATGTTTATCAGGGTTACTTGATAATTGTAGGAATATTATGTCAATTAAGTATTATAACCTTATCGAATAATTACAAAAGTATTCATGAAAATAGTATTGATGAGTCTAGGTAGTTCCAAGGTAAGTTTAACAATAAAGAGTCACCATTTGCCGAAACGACTTTATACGTATATATATATATATATATTAGAACCTAAAAGAACAAGAGCTACCATAAAATAATATATTCACTCACGAACACGGTTGCCCTTTCTTACTGTTGCTATCATGGATTTTTTTAATGGATGCAGAAGAGAAAAACTTGTTTATATTTTAGATAATCTATCGTATTGTTCTATTTCATAACCTTGTGCGACGATGATAAAAACGTCGTAATCTATGTTGTGAAGAAAAAGTTAAAACAAATAACAATTTGATTAGGTAAATCAATATATTCTTTTTATAGAAATAATTAATTTAATTTTGAAATTGTATTCTTATTCTTTTTTTTCATACTTCTTAGAAGGAATTATGTCTTCTCTGAAACCAAAAGAAATCGATTTTAATGAGCAATGGCCAATAGTACTGGACACCGTACGTTGTGTCATAAGTATGGGTCGTTTTGGTCATACGAATAAAGCAATATGGCAAGAAAGATTTTTCGGTTTCATCAATAAAAATCATTCTCTTGAGAAGTTCTATATATGTATATTTTTCTATGTAGATATATATTATTTATGCGTTGCCACACCAGACTCTCATGCTGAACGATTATATGAAGAAACAAAAAAGTTTCTTGAAGATCATTGTAAATCTATGAAAAAGGTTTCTTTTTTTAAGATAGATCTTTTTGAAAATTTTAATCGAAAAGTTTTTTTTTCTAGGAAATATCAGAATCTGATCAAAATATGCTTAGTACATATGCTAAATATTGGACAGAATATAAAACTGGCTCTGAACGACTTAATATACTATATGCGTATGAGACAAATATTTTGTAATCAGGAAAATTGATGTTTTATTTTTGTTGTTGTTGTTGTTGTTTTTGATTAGATATCTCAATACTCATTATGTCAGAAAACGGCAAATCAATGATCTAGATAATAGTTACCCACCATTTGAATGTAATAGTGATAATAACGATGTACATCTAGTCGAAATCGGAGAGGTAATACAATAAATAAACTTTCGTCTTACGGTGACAAATGAATAGATCTCTTATACAACTATGAAATATTGGACAGAAGAAAACCTTGTGTTACATCATGGCTAATTTACTAGAGATTATCAGGTCTATAATTTACAGATTCAATTGAAATTTCTTTCGAATCAGTGTTGGATAGTCTTGTTGAAGATACAATTTTTGTTGGCTAGTACATTTGACAAAATTCTGTGTCATCTAAGTCCATTGATCTCCCAAATATTCAGACTCATTGACGTCCTAAGTCATGCATACGAACTTGAACGTATACTCATATAATTATATGAATTTTATTGATTATTTAGATGTCTCTGGATTGTTGGACAAGACTAATCATAGAACCACTCAAAGACAGACTCGTTAATCTATTACTTGAGCAAATATATCTGTCTGTAAATTACTTGCCAATTCCATCAATTTCTATATTTCGTCTTATTCTAGTGATCGTGTATGTGAATGTGTGAATCAGACGACGATAAAATGTGTGATCATGTCATTCGTTGATGTATGTCAACATCGAAAAATGAACGCACTAGAGGTAGACAAATGATATGTTTACAGCGAATTATTTTTTCGTTTTATGAATGATTGATTTAGCTCTATGAAAAATCATTTGAAAATCGATTACTACAAGCAACTGGAGAGTATTATCGAGAAGAAGGAAATCTTTTGTTAACTAAATCTGACTGTATTCAATATATGAAAAGAGTAATTAATTAATTAATTAAAAGAAAGAAAATGAAAAATATAAACAATAATTGTGTTCATTTAGATTTTAATATTAATTGACGATGAAGAATTTCGTAGTCGTAAATTTCTTAATTCAACATCATATTCAAAAATATACAATGAATGTCTTCAACGTCTTGTTTGTGATCATTTTGATACGCTTAAAAGTATATGTAATGATCTTATTGTTAAAGAAGATTTGGATGGTAATAATATCAACGAAGCGAGATTTTCTTTTTGAAAACTTGAGATCTTATTTGTTTATATTCTAGCACTTAAAAATATGTACAAGTTACTTAAACCAACACATATTGGTATAAATTATATGGTTGAAAAATTACAGGATAATATATCACGTATTGGTCATGAAAAAATTCAAACATTGAAAGGAGAAAACGTTAGTTTTACTAAACTGAACGAAAAAAAGACATCAATTTTATATTTCTTTTTTTTTTAGTTATCAACATTATTTGTTGAAACATTACTTGATTTACATACAAAATATATGAATATAATAAAAGAAACATTTACTAGTGATCCTGAATTTGTTTCCTCACTTGATAAAGCATGTTCTACTATTGTGAATATGAAATATGGGAATCGTTTATCAGCAAAAGCACCTGAATTGGTATACGTTTGTTTATTAAAGTCAATTTCATTTAGATTGTTGCCTTTTACTTTTTTAGCTTGCTCATTATTGTGATAGTTTACTACGAAAATCATCAAAAGCAGCGACTGATAGTGAAATTGAAGAGAAATTGCTTAGCTCGATAACAATATTTAAATATCTTGACGATAAAGATTATTTTCAACGAGTAAAATTTTCGAAAAAATAATAGAAAAATAATTCATTTTCTTAAATTCATTTTAGTTTTATCAAAAAATGCTTGCACGTCGACTTATTAATCAACAATCAATATCCATTGATGCTGAAGAATTTATGGTCACAAAACTTAAGGTATTTTTAAACTATTAATTTAATTGAGACAAATGAAATGTATCAAGAGAAAAAGAAAGTTATTATAAGAGAATTGAAATGAATTATAAGAAGAGGTAGAAGAATACTTGTTGACCGTGCAAAGTTTTATGGAAAATGATTTATTTATTTCTAATATAATTACATAGACTCAGAGAATGGCTAACGTCAAAAAAAGCAATTATTCCATTTTCTCAAATAGATGAACTCCATAAGTATAAAACAAGCACTCATATATAATTAACAAGATAAGTCAAAGAACAATTTTTCAGAAAGTGGTAGAATTTGAGCGTAACTGTAGGTAAACAACATAACGATTAAATATAAACCTTATGCTTGATAATTTCGTCCTATCAGATAGCACACAAAGCTTGTTAGATTTGTAGAAGACTATAACTGTTTTTATCTAAAAATGGATTGTTGCATTTTGATAAAATTATTTAAAATTTATAATAATTATTGGTTTATCCTTACACATCAGGTTGTATTTCTATTTTAATTATGACGTCGTAGCTTTTTGTTTTTGATCAATTCAAACATATTTTTATAGCCAACGCAACGCTCTGTATGCAAGAATGAAATTGATTCTAATAAATATGATTTAGTTTTTGAAATACATATCATATTCGATGAATTTATTCCTTATCACCACATATGATGGAAAGTGTTCGAAATGGAAAGGTTATATTCTATTAGAATTTTATTTAACTCTATCTATTGCAAAAGAAATCAATCGAAAAACTAACGACGACGAGTGAATTTTATTTCATCAGCAAGACACAGATTCTTTCACTATTGTGTAGATGAAAGATTTTCGATTTCAGCAACTTGAAATAAAGTCGTTTCGAAAATTAGATCATTTTGTTTTATCTACGAAAACAGAAAATTAGACAAAAAGAAAAATTCTTTAGAATCTTTATCCGAAGGATGCTTTTTAAAAATAACACTTCTATCAATGACGAAGTCTCACGTCCATGATCACTGAATTTTTTGTACATTCAATTAGTTTTTCAACGTCTGCTATGAGAAAAATCCGTTATTGATGCAGAATAATTGGTTAAATGAACCTAGAATTTAAGTCATATTAGCACCTATTTCTAATTTTAAAAACAAAAAAATAAAATAACAACACTTTTTTTATCCATATCTAATAGTATTTTTTTTCTTCGTGTAGCAAATATGTGGTTATGAATTTACTGGAAAATTAGCTCGCATGTTTCAAGATATTAAAGTTAGCGATGATCTAAATACTGAATTTTTGGATTATCTCAAATCTGAACTATCATCAACAACAGCCAACCAAACAATGACTAATTTGATTGGTCTTGATTTTAATATTTATGTATTACAAGTAAAAATAAAGTTCCTTATTGAAGACTTTTACAATCTATTGAATAAAACTTTTTCATTAGGCTAATTCATGGCCAGTTACTCAGTCAGCAGCTAATACATTTATTCTTCCACATCTTCTTGAAAAACCCCTTCATATGGTATGAATTATAATTTTTATTCACTGCTATTCAATCAAAA
This sequence comes from Rotaria socialis, assembly GCA_905331475.1. NCBI lineage: Eukaryota > Metazoa > Rotifera > Eurotatoria > Philodinida > Philodinidae > Rotaria > Rotaria socialis. The sequence continues at coordinate 214,699 of CAJNYU010003734.1, forward strand.
CTTTACTTCTAGTTTGAATCGTTTTATGGTAAAAAATATAGCGGTCGAAAGTTGTGCTGGATGTATAATTTATCAAATGGTAAAGTAAACCTATTCGTTTGATATTGAATAGTAATATTTTCTTTTTTCCTATCAGCTGAAATTCGTATGACTCATTTGGATCGTTCGTATTTTGTTACAATGGGTACCTATCAAATGGCTATATTGTTACAATTTAATGACCATCAACAATTAACAGTCAATGAATTAGAAGAAGCAACTAAACTCAATACGAAAGAACTTGACAAACAAATCATTTCGTTACTTGACGCTAAATTTATACTGGGAAATGCAGTAGGTTTTTTTATAAAAAAAATATTCTTATTATTTATTGAAATAAATTTTACTCAGAGTGCTTTATCATCAGATTCGAAAATATCAATTAATTTCGATTATAAAAATAAACGAACAAAATTTAAAATTGCGTTACTACCTCAAAAAGAAGCAAGTCATGTATGTAGATTTGTTTTAGAAAGATCGCTTTTTTTATTTCCAGTAAAAATACATTGACTTTTAATTAATAGGATCCTGAATCTTCACAAAAATCTGTTGAAGAAGATCGAAAATTTTATCTACAAGCTGTTATTGTACGCATAATGAAAGCCAGAAAAAAATTAAAACATAATTCATTAATTGAAGAAGTTATAACACAATCGAAACAACGATTTTCACCATCAATTCAAATTATTAAAAAATGTATTGAAGTTCTTATTGATAAACAATATCTTGAACGAAGTTCAAGTGATGAATACAGTTATATTGCTTAAATCATTTATTTATACATAAAACAGAACATTGTTTTTTCTTCTCTCATCCCTTTACACTTGCAAAATCGAATTCAGTCCATAAAAAAAACTGCGATTTTTCTGTTCAAAACTAATTTATTAATATTCAGTTTATATCTTCGATTCTCTTTTGCATCTACACACATATATGTATCTATCAACAAGACTTAAATTTACTTTGATGTATTCATATTATTTCTCCTTGATGTGTGTGCAATGATGATTATATAGGATGGAAATTTATTAAGAATGAAAGAGCAAGTGGAATGTTTATTTTGAACAACTTTAAGAACAGTGTTGACAACTGTTTACTAAATGATTTATTGTCTTTCTCTCCATAGGTTGACGTGTGTATGCATAATAAGGGTTTGAATTATTTTTCTACTTTCAGTGTTCTATCGTACTTAATCTTCTTCTGTTTTCTGTTTGTTTGTTTGTTTGTTTGTTTGTTCATTTCTTTTGCCCTTGTCTTTCGATTTTCTTTGACTAAATAAACTTATAAACGTCTAAAAAAAGCATAAATGTATTCGCTAACTATGATCGATAGTGGACAAAAAACAAATTCTATTGACTTCTATAGTTTTAACTATATTGTAAAATAAATATATCGAGAATTTCATAAAAAATTTCAGCGAACATTTTTTCTGTCGTCGATCGAACAAAGTTCGAAATATAAAATCTTCCTAAATACTAATTAACACATAAACGATCATAGACAAGAATCTATTAGACAACGACCAAATATATTATATTGATTTAGCATTTTTGATTCCGTTATGTCCTGTTTGTTAAACAGATTTCAATCGATCATGTTCAAGAATTTCCGGATAATAATAAAATATCGTTTCTATTATGCATAGATAAACAGATGCTCATATAAAAATTGCACTTTTTGACTTATCAATACATGTATGAAAAAAAAATACATATAGCGGAGAGATATCCATGAATGGTATTGAAATGGGTAGTAGCTAATGAAAGTCTATGAAGACAAAGTCGGAAAAACTTAAAATGTTATTTCACCAATATTTCAAATATCGTTATGATATTTTCTGATTAATTGAAATACGTAGTATTTTTAATTGTACTCAACTACGCAACTAATATTGACTCTATAGAGAAAATACAAAACATGACTTTTATTATTATTTATAACTACGTTCACTGTTAACATCATGCCTCGATGTTACTTATGTGATAATTATTTTATATAGTCATTTTCCGGTATAAATTAGAATGATATTAAATATTAAGATTTCATTTTCTCTTTATGTTTTACGGGTTGAATTGCTCCAACTATGTCAAAGATACCAAAAATGTCTTTTTTACCTAGATACCTCTGACAACATGTGGGATTTTTCACATCGAATGAAATCTGTATTTTCTGATATACATAAAAGAGAGAGAGAGTTCGATAGGTTTATATAACAGAGATTAAATATCATATATTCTGACTACAAGAAGATCTTTATCTCTTTCTACGGACCTTTGTATTCTAATATCATTTTTCGTTTCGTTTCTTAGTTTTATTCGCATCAATATAACAGTGATTCACGTATATTTATATGAAATGAAAAATTATACTGAATACATTCATCATGATACCAGAATATTTCTTGTTTATTTGGCTCTTCTCTTATTGGAAAATTTATCCTTTCATTGCAACTTCATTTTACTGGCATAAATGTATGAATAATATTTCTATATATTTGAATGCGCCGGCTACAGTTATCATATATGATAAAATATGTACACGTATTTTATTGATACAACCCGATATTATCTTTTTGAAAACAATTCGGTTTCTTACATAATTTTACTGATATTTCATCTTGAGTGGCTATCTAAATTGATTTCGAATATAAACGAATATCTCGAAAATAACATTTTTGTACAACAGTTTCTAGAGAATGATTTCGTTTTACTAGTTTTTTTTGAATTCCTACATGTTGTTGCTAAGTTTTAGGGATAGATTTCGTTTTCATTTCTATTATTTTCAATATCAGCATGAACGTGTATGGGCGCTGTCTGGTAGATTCAGCGATTGACTTGTTTTTAGCTTCCTTTTTCTTTTATTTAAGATTCATAATTTATCTATCTATATGTACAGTGTCCTGTATATTCCACCATATATATAGCTTAGGGTTTTATTTTATTTTGAAACTCACAATTTATAGATACTAGCACACTATTCTGATTAACAGAAATCTTTAGTTTTAGTTTTTTTTTCTGTGATATCAACATTAGCCTTAAATGATTAATTTTTGTGTTCGAATTTGAGATCAAACTTTTTACTGCACACATTTATTATAATACGTAGATACCTATGTTGTAACAAACATGATACATTAAATGACACTAAAACTTATAAAAGCTTCTGCAGTAGCGATAAGGCTCTAACGAGTAGAAGAGCCCATCTATAGTTAGATCGCTGAGAATCAAGTCCAACGAAAGGTCTCTGGGAGAAACGAAAAGTTTCATTACGAAAAATAACAATGACGAGTAGATAATAGAAAAGTAGAATAGTATTGTATCATGTCAATATAATAAAGTTTCGACTTTTTCCCTTGATTAGTAAAGTCCTTCTATCCGTTAGTGAACTTTGTGTAGAGTGAACATTTTTAGGATCGTTGACAGTCCTCCCTCGTCACCTTTGTTCGTATAAAATGAGACAGAAGATTTGTGAGAGAATCCCAATTTTCAAATATATCTGTTTTCTTTCAGTTTGTTTTTCTCGGTCATTCTGCTTTGTTATATCTGTGATCATCAAAAATCTTCGTTCATTGAATAATATTTCTCTTTTTCTAGCTAACTGCTAAATATCAACAGATAATTTTAGCTTTCACTATTCATTTCATAACATACAACGATACAATTATTGATTTATTATGAATAATCATTTGATATGCTTGATTATCTAGTTAGATAATTTCAAATAAAAATATGTTTATGAAAACTACATCTATTGTACGATTTAATCTGTCATTACTTCATCAGTTTCTCCACTATGAATGATAATTATCGTGGTAACTTCATCATTCTATGATTGGCTAGAATTTTTAGCGAATCATATTTGCCAAAAGTAAAAAACACTCGATGATATGATGATGATCGGTAATAATTTTTTTTTCTATAATCATCATCAACAGTTGTTTATTGTTATTTTTTTATTTTTTTAAATTCTATTCATTAAAATTTTTTATTCAATATTTTAGATGGCAGATAGTATGCAAGAAGAAAGCAATCATTATGATGTTAAACAATGGCAACATTGTTCACTATTTAATTTAGATTTATTTAATGATGAACATGATCATTTAAATATAAATAAAGATATAATTAACAATATCAATATTGATGGATGTTGTTGTTCATTATCAACACCAAATGTTGATGATTCATCTCGAAAAAAATATTTAAATCATTCATGTTCATTTGCTGTTCTACAAAAAAATTATACAACTCAACTTGAACATGTTGCTGAAAAATTACTATCAAATGAAACTAGTACAATAAATCATTGTTGTTGCTGTTCAATATATGAAACAAATGATACTAAAGCACAATCACTTAATCGAAAGATTCTTCTTGGTTCAACAGCTATTCTTGATAATTTCCTTCGAAATAATCTTAAAACATCGTTACTTACTAATTCAAATAATCCTTCATCATCTTCATCAGCAGCAACAACAACAGCAACAACAACAACAAATATCAATATAACATCAACAGTTACTGCTAGTAGTAATAATCCAAGACGATGGCATTCCGAACGAGGTAGTCGTCATACAAATGTTCGTGCTAATTTACCATTAACAATAGCTCAACGTCAAGTGCTCGAACGCTATATGAATTATCCAATTATTAAGCGACCAACAAACATTCATTCGAATCATCGATCACATCATCGTCAACCAATAACAGGAAAAGTTATTGAAAATACTGGAGCAGCTCTTTCTACTCTTACTGAACAATCATTAAACACAACAACACCAATGGTTAATACTACGATGCATGTTCGAAAAAATAGTACATCATTAAATAATACACATCAACGTCAAGTCTGTTCAAATTTATCATCAACTACAGCTCATCATAGTACATTAAATAGACAATTGTTTCTGGTTGATAAAATGGAAGATTCACAAAATGATAATAACCATGAACATCAGTCAATATCATCATCGCAACTTGATGAACATCATGAATTATCAATTCTACCCGAAACATTAAATTCTCATTCGAATTTATCTGAAACATTATCTCCATGTACGATTTGTTGCGAATTGAAATGTTTACAAAAACGACCATGTTGCAATTTTTATGTCTGTTCAACATGTATAAGTGTTTATGTTGAACAAAAGATAGAACAAGGTATGATTAGTATACAATGTCCAAATCAACAATGTCATATGTTTATGCATCGAGACGAAATACATAAACGTTGCATATCACCAGAAATACGACAGAAATTCACACGATTTTTAATTGAGAATAATCGTTCAATCAATATCAAAACATGTCCAAGATGTTCAAATATACATGAAATAGGTATTAAGGAAATACAAGTGATTTTTTGACTATATAGAACTAATACTTTTTAATTATAGATGTTGAATTATGTCGATCAATGCGACAAGCACCAACAAAAGTTCAATGCGTAGAATGTAATTTAATTTGGTGTTTTCAATGTCATTCACCATGGCATGATGGCATACAATGTAAAGAATTTCGTCGTGGTGATCGAATGTTAAAAAAATGGGCCAGTGAAGTCCACTATGGACAACATAATGCACAACAGTGTCCATCATGCAAAGTGAATATCTTAATCTTATCAGTTAACTTTTATTTATTTATTTATTTATTATAGGTTTATATTCAAAGAACTAATGGATGTGATCATATAGTTTGTCTTCGCTGTAAAACTGAATTTTGTTATAAATGTGGCGATCGTTTTCGCGATATTAAATTTATAGGTTTGTATTTAAATTTCCTTTTACAACATTGACTGAAGTTCAATTGAATAAAAGGTTTTAGGTTACAGAGAAGTTGTATGAGAGAGGTTATGATAAACGTTTCAATCTTATGTCATGTTTTTTTTCTTACGCTTAAAAAGCATTTTTCTTAAAAATAGTTCACCTTAAAGATTTAGTTTCGATACATTTGAAATAGTATCTCAAATTAGAGTACCTTTGTCTTTTAAAACTTTTTTGTGCGAATAACAGAAATGATATATTTAAAAAGTCATAAAATATTGTATTTTCATATAAATATGAGAAACATCAACACTAATTACAATATAGTCTTCTCAGATAATCTACGATGTAGGTTAAAAAAAAGCCATCTCATTTTAAGTACAAAATGACATCAAAACTTATCAGTCCTTAGCATACATTCATCTCAACAATATGAAGTAAATAATCTAATATTTGAACTTGATTTGTTCTAGGCGATCATTATAGTGAATTGAGTGTTCTTGGTTGCAAATATCGCTTTTATCCAGATAATCCATTAAAACGTCGACTTATACGTGGTTCAATTCTCGGTGGAAAGATTCTGGCTGCACCAATCGTTTTGTGTTTAGCAGTTGTAACTGGTGCCGTGTGTGCTAGTATTGGCTTTCCAGCTTATTGTTGTTTTATGCTTGTTCGACAAATTAAAGTAGAAATCTTGTTTTCGTTAAATATTTCTACAATTGGAATTCATATTTTCAGGCTAGCCGACGAAAACATCGTCTTGCAACAGCAAAAGAACCTGTTTTAATGAGTTGTAAGTTTTAAATCAAATCTTCTAGAAATAAATGATTTAATTTTTATTTCAGATAAAGCATTGAATAATACTGTACCACAATTAATTCCACGCGAGCCGATAAATATGAACGGTATTAAACCAGGATTTAATTCAATTCGATCAATTATTCCCAATCATAATGGTATTGAAATCGATCTACCGAGTAATGCACCAATTGCTATTTTTGATGGTAAAAATATTTCAATTTAATATTTTATGCAAAGGTTCACTTGTTTGTTTTTTAGAATGTGATATTCATATTTCAACAAATCAAAAAGTTTCATTATGAAAATAAAACTTTCCTTTTCAATATTTTTCTTTCTTCTCCAGATGAGCTAACGATAAATCCCATAGATTCATCATCAATTCATTTTCCCACATTAATCTCATTTACAAGATTGCGCACATCAATCTCAAAATCAAATGAACAATAAAGAAAAATTCTCGTCCATCTATTTTGTTTTAATTTTAAGAGAAATTATTTTATTGTAACAGATAGTTTGTATATATATATATTTTATTTATTTATGTATCCATATAACTTCTAATGATTCAGTTTCATCCTAGTCACTTGTCGTAGTTCTATTTTATGCAGTATGTTTCTTCTTTTGTTTTCTTTGTTCTTCAAAAAAAAAAAAACAGTATGTTCAGCTTTTGCTGTTGTATTTAATTATTATAACTACATATAAATATAATATTTTTTTTTCTATATAAAAACAACAAAGATGATTTTTAAACATTTTCGGATCTATAAAAATATTTGCTTCTGTCGCCATTCATCATCACTATCAACAATATTTGCTTTAGCAACTGGTCCTCAACTACGCAGTGGTGTAGCTATTATTCGCGTATCCGGTTCGTTGGCAACACAATCATTGTTAAAATTAACAAGAGAAACTAAGCTAGAAAAGTTTAAACCCAAACAATTATATGTAGGAAAGATTTATCATCATAAAACAAATGATTTAATCGATCAATGTATGACTGTATGGTTTAAAGGTAAAACTTATTGTTTATTCACAAACAAAATTATATATATAGAAATTCATTGATTTTCTTAGGGCCAAAAAGTTTTACAGGCGAAGATGTTGTCGAATTGTAAATATGAAAATAGAGTGAAAATTTCAATTAGAATTTTGGTTACATTTTAGTCATATTCATGGATCAAAAGCTGTTGTAGGTGCAATATTTTCAGCGCTTAGTTCATTTCCAAATTATCGTCTAGCCGAACCTGGTGAATTTAGTAAACGGTAATAAATCTGTTTTTCTTATATATATAGTACTATGAAAATAAATTAGTTAATTTAAGATATATTTAGAGCTTATTTAAACGGTCGTTTGGATCTAACTGAAGCAGAAGGTTTAATTGATTTAATTAATGCTCAAACTGAACAACAACGTAAACAATCATTATATCAAATGCAAGGTTCATTAAAAGAACTATATGAACGTTGGCGATTAGATTTAGTCAAGTCTTTAGCACATGCTGAAGCTTATATTGATTTTCATGAAGATCAACATATTGAAAATGATATTTTGTCAGATGGTAAATTCGAATTGAATTCAATTTATTCAACAACTTGATTTTGTGTTGTTGTAGTTATTAATACAGTTAAAGCAGCTTATAATGCCATGTCAATACATTTACAAGATCAGCGTCGTGGAGAAATTTTACGTGATGGTTGTCGAGTTGCTATTCTAGGCGCACCTAATGCTGGAAAAGTAGGAAAATAATCAATTGAAAATGTGTCTAACTGAAAATATTTTCTTTTTAGAGTTCACTACTGAATATTTTGAGTAAGTACTGTCGATATTATTTCTTAATCTGATGAGTAGAACCGAATCGATGTAAAATTGCAATACAGTGCTGTGAAGACTTGATACCATTCTTGTGAATTTCATGTCTTGAGTGAAGAACGATTTCCTAGTTATTAATAAAATTTTAGAAATTAAAAATTTGCAGGATACACTAGAGTCCTGCGGGAACAACTTTTATTGTTCCCGTTCCCGCGTTCACGTTCCCGTAATGCATTTACAACTTATATGGCCATTTCATTGTGTTTGATTAAAAGGCCTGTTTTTGTGCCCCATGCTGGGTAACCGCGATATCAGGTGTTTCACAATGTGGCATGGGATAAATTTAGAATAAATTTACGATTGGATATTCGTCTGATGAATCATATAGCTAGATTCCCCATTTCCAATCAATTTACTTTCTTTCGTTGAGCTTTATATGCACCAAATTTTATACATGTCGACAGCACAACCGCCTAAATCAACGTTATTTAAAGTTGAAATTCAAATATTAGTAACATCAAATGATCCATCAATTTCGTTTGCAAAACCAGCAAATGCTAAAAGTGAAGTTTGGACAGACTCTTCAAAAGTTCATTATAAAAATGAAGGTCTTGATTATATAATATGTCCACCATGTAGATATGTATGTATTTCAATTCATATAGATCTGATAGAAAAACTTTCGGGAATAACAATTTATAATGCTGTTCCCGGTTCCTGCGGGAAACGGGACGGGGAAAAATCGTTCCCGCAAGATTCTAGGATACGCTCACAACTTTTGTAGAAGTTTAATTATTCAAAATTGTTTTTTTTTGACGTATTTCACTATCAACTTGCAATGTTTTTCAGTAATGTATAGTTAAAATAGATTGAATAAAACATAATTTAATTAAAAAATTATAAATAAAATTTTACTTTACAAAAGTAAAGTTTTGTCTGAATAGCATATCGATGATAAATTTTAATAGAAATATAAGCTTTTTTTTATCATTTTCTTGTGGAATCCATAGTTAGCTCTCATATTTCAACTATATATAGTAGATTTTCGTTATTATAAATAAGTTTCGTTACTAGCAACTTCTTTTTTTGAAATAGACTTCAGTTTGTTTAATTGTCATGAATAATTATCAAAAATTTAATGACAGGATAAAGTGTTCTCGTCGCATTTTTATCAATGATTTTAAAACACAAGGAATCCTTTTTTCATTCATTCTACAGTTATCTATTTTTGGATTTCAAGGCTTAACTGTTTTCCTCATTGAACATTTGATCGTTATATTTTTAGCACAAAAACCAACAGCGATTGTTTCACCTATTGCTGGCACAACACGAGATGTTATCGAGTCAACAATCGATTTAGGTGGATATCCAATAGTGATTTGTGATACAGCAGGTTTAAGAATAACAGATGATCCCATTGAAAATGAAGGAGTTTTAAGAGCTGTTGATCGGTTAGTTGACTCAGAACAAAGACGTATTTTTAATGAAGCATAATCTTCGTTGTTATCTTTTCTATAGAGCAAATACCTGTGATCTTTTGATTATTGTTGTTGATATTAATATGTTATCTCTTCATGATAATCTAAATGAACAGATCGATAAACATTTATCTGATTTATTTACAATAAAATCATCTTCATTTAATTCTCTAACAAAATTAATTCTATTGAATAAAATTGATTTAACCAATGAAAATATTCGACTGAAATTTCAACAATTAAATGATAATATTATACCTATATCATGTACTTCAGGTGTTAATATAGAAGAATTTCTTTCGAAATTAACTAAATCAATTGCCGAAAAGTAAAGTCTTATTATCACTAGTTTTCGCTAGATGATTTTGTATCGTTTAGATGTACTGAACCATCATTTACAACACCTTATTTAACGAATGAACGTCATCGAATGTATTTAGCACGCACAGTTGATGACCTGTCAATGTTTCTAACATTTATTAACAATAATCAAGATCTCGTTCTAGCTGTTGAATATCTTCGTCTTGCTATTCGATCACTTGGCACAGTGACTGGTGTTGTTTATACAGAAGAATTACTTGATGTTATTTTTCGTGATTTTTGTATTGGAAAATAAAAAGAAAATAACATTGTTTTAGAATAAATAACTATTTGTTGACTTTGTTATTATTTCGTTTTAGTTAATAGGAAATATTAATAATCATGTCGATGATTACCAATTTATTATCATTCAGATCATCGACTTATTTAGCAAGAAATATTATTCGATCAACTAGTTTGTTAACACAAAATCGTTTTTTATCATCGACATTACCGCCATCAAATAAAGCCGACAACAAAAATAGTACTCTACCGAATGAATTACCATTATCGGAAAAGAGAAAAGCTAAATTTAATATTTCATGGAAAAGTAAGTCAAGTTTATAGATAATATTATAAATTATTTTAACGTCTATACTATTGATCTAATGTATAATTCGAAATTCTATTTTCATTTTTTCTGATTGAAAAGGAGAAGTAGATAAAAATTAATGGCTTCCATAATGTAGATTGGATTACGATTCATTTTTTAGCTATTTCAAACTATGCGGAAACGATTCATATCATTTTCGAGTCATTTCTCATGCAAAATGTTCTCTGAAACTGACCCTTGATATATTTATCTTTTAGTATACCTTCGTTTTAATTCATCTATTTTAAATTTTCAATACATACTGTTGTTTCTCGTCATTGTTCTCATATGTAACAGATTGGAAAGATGATGGTTAATATTATTCGTTTATGTTTTTAGCTGTATCTGTAACTTTGCTTGGCGCTGCTTCATTGATGGGTTTCATTTATTATCTTGATCAACGTAAAGTAAAAAATCGTAAAAAACTTCAACGTGCCGCAGTTGGTAAAATGGCTATTGGTGGTCCATTTTCATTGATAACACACGAAAAAAAGCCTATCACAGATAAAGATTTTCGTGGCCAATGGTTATTGATTTATTTTGGATTTACTCATTGTCCAGATATATGTCCTGAAGAGTTAGAAAAATTAGCTGAAATAACAGAAATTCTTCGTAAACAAAAAAGTAAACATAAACATTCATTTCAACCGATATTTGTTTCTGTTGACCCTGAACGTGATACACCTGAATTAGTTTCACAGTATATCAAAGATTATTCTCCACATTTTATTGGTTTAACAGGAACACGTGATCAAGTTGCCGAGATGTGTAAACATTACCGCGTTTACTTTAGTCAAGGACCTAAAATTGGCGATGATTATATTGTTGATCACGCAATTATTATGTATCTAATCAATCCAAATGGTGATTTCGTTGATTACTACGGTAGAAATAAGAATGCAAAAGAAGTATCTAGTGCTATTGAGCAACATATGCACGCTTTTAAAGAGACGAATAAATAAATCGAGAATATGTTGATTTTCGCTTTTCATGTCATTAGGATGTCTTTTTTTTAGATAATTAATAAATGTCCTCAATGCGAGGTAAATCACGAGTTAGTTTTGGATATAAACAAGTCAATCGTCGAGGAAATAGTTTAAAATCAACACCAAAAGAATTTCTTAATTATCCCGATGAACAGTATATTGATTTTAGTCAACAAATAAATAAGAAGCGCTTGCGAGAGTAACTTAGTATATATTGAATTTAAAATATTGGCTTACATTTATTTTCAGCAGATCATATAGTCCGAAACCAAATAAACAAAAAAAATTCAAACAAGATAATAACTATAATAATAATCATAATAGTTGTTCGTCTTCAAATGATTTTCAAAAGGTAAATTAAGAATAAAAAAAGACTGATTCTTGCAATTGGTATCTGTTTTTATTTTGTCAGTTAAACAATGAACTTTTAAATCATTATGCAACAGCAAAACAACTCGAATCTACATTTACTATGAAATGGAAACTTTGCGAAGATATTTTTTCAATGTTCGTTGGAATTGTTCCACGTAAAATTAAAAATCGGATGTTTTCGATAGCTTCATATTCTTTCGAATTATTTAGATTTGGGAGTTTACTTAGTTGGATCAAGTGCAAATGGATTTGCTACGGAAGATACCGATGCCGATATATGTATTGTGATTTCTTCGTATCCTGTAAATATTTTGAAACTAAAATTAAATAGATTTTTGGAAAACAACAAAAACTACTTTCTTCTTCTTCAGATTGATCAAAAACGTGAAGCAGTCAAATTTCTTGAAATGGTACGACGAGCTTTACGAAAAAAAATTTGTTCGTATTTGTTTTGTTTTCTGTGTAATTTCTTATCAAGTTTTGTTATTATTTAGTTGCTGGTGGTTGTGATTTAATACGCGCTCGTGTACCTATTCTTCGATTTACTGATTATGCAACGTAGGATATTTTCTCATGTGAATTATTACAGAAATTTGTATTCATGTTATGTTTTAGCCGATTAAAATGTGATGTTAACATTAATAATGTCACCGGCATTCGAAATACAGATTTATTACGGTTTTACTCTGAAACAGATTCAAGAGTGGCACCACTCGGTTAGTTCCAAGGATTTGATTTTTTTTTATTCTTATTGATGATGTTATAGAATTGATACGCAATTGAAATCATTATATCATTTAAAAATAGAACATTCCGTATTATCGAATGAGAAAATATCTAGATTTTTAATTTTTAGTTTCAATTCTTGATATTGTTTGTTCATTTTGACAGACAATGAATTGAGAATCGATTCAGATTTCTAATCACAATATATTTTATTCAATTAGAACGTTTTTTTAAAGAAACGATTTAAAACGCACTTTTGTCAGCTTTAACAAAACAAAAAGATCTTGTATTTTTAAAAGTACTCTTCATTTATTCATGTTTTTATTTGAATACAAGAATATTAAAACAAGTAGATAATTTAAATTTTACTTGCTAATATGCATATTGATAAAATATTCTTAGTCATTGTGATTAAGTTATTTTATAGCCAAAATCACTCAGGCATGCTGACTCTATGATAACGGCTGTTCTATTTCTCGAAGTTGATCTAACTCGAAAATAGTCTGATGAGCTGTTCTACAACTATGCTATAACGGAAGGAAGTTTCAGTCATTTATGTTAATTACATGGTGCTATGAAAAAGTTTTTATTCTTAGATTTAGAACCAAAAATAGTACTATTTTCTTTTTTCTTTCTAGTCTTAACACTCAAAAGTTGGGCAAAATTCCACAACGTATGCCAAGAGAAACGATTAACATTCTGTTTTTAGAAAAATCTGTTGCTGTTTTGTTTTACGTTTAGATTAATGATGCCAGCCAGAAAACATTATCAAGTTATTCGATTACATTAATGTGCCTTTTTTATTTACAAGGTAGTTTATTATGGACTTCCATTTTTTAGTAAATTTTTATTATTTCAGCTATTGCACAACCACCAGTTGTACCAGTTTGGCAAGCACTCTTACCGGTATACCGAATTGATAGAAAAATCATCTTTTTGTTTTTCGAAAATAATGTAGCTTTTCTTCTGTTTCAGGATCGTTTTGATGTGAATATTCCTGTGTCACAATTGAAACGGAACGATGAACCAAACTTAATATGGAGATCAGAAAACCAACAAACAGTTGCCGAACTATTTATAGGTTTTTTGAGATACTATGCGAAAAATTTCCGGTAAATGCACTTCTTTAAATATGTTTCCTTTTTTGTTTAAAATCATGTTATTTAGATTTGAAAAACATGCAATTAGTATTCGAACTGGTCGTTTAATAGATAAAAATGACTTCTTAGATCACGATGTAACAAATTATGGAGATGCTCTATTAGCTATTGAAGGTAAAAAAGAAAGGATTAGAAAAAGAAAAACCATAGTTTATTATTTTATTTCTTTTAGAACCATTTGATTTATCTAATACAGCTCGGTCTGTTTATGATGACGATGAATTTGAACGTATAGTTCGTGTATTTCGTCGAAGCTATTATACTATTGATAAAACGAATTCATTTTCTTCAATCCTAATGGAACAATTTGAATAATATATGCTTTTTTTGTTACATTCTTTTGCTCACGTGTTTTTTTTTCTCAATAAACGAAGTCCAAACGAAATTGAAGGATTTTCACTGTTTTTCCATCATATTTATTGAGCTATAGCGAGAAGAGAGAGAGAGACAGAGCGAAATCAAGCAAAAAAAGAAAAAGTTTTGTTCCATAAAACATTGAAAAGAAAAGAAGTATTTAAACTATGTATGACATCACAGAACAACACTGTTAGCTTAATATAAAATGAACAGACCCCTTTCAAATAGAAATAATCGTAATAAAAAAGTCATACAAATAAAAAATGTGTATAGTACAAAACGAGAACAATGCACATCTACTACAAGTTAATTTCTTTAAATATTTACACATAACTATCAGGTCCTTCGTTATCGTTTGGCGGCGGTGGTGGTGGTGGATGTACTGAAGTTGGTCTCAATGGTGCACGACCTCGTGGAATAACTCGAGGAACACTTGAGTCAGTCGTGGGTTGTATCGGAATGTTATTAAATTTATTAATTAATGGCAATAGTTTATCAGAAACATTACCAGCTATTGTTCGCTGTTGATTGTTATCATTTGTTCTCGTTGTTGTTGTTGTTGTTGTTGGTGTTGGTGTTAAATATGAATCGTTTTCTTGTTGAGGATAATCTCTGTCTGATTGCGATAAATATGTATTAGATGTTTTATCACTTGCTGTCGGATAATAATCACTTGGTGATGTTGGACGATATGTAACATCATTATTATGAATAGAATGGGGTGACGGATTACTATTATCATCATAGGATGGTAATTCACTAAAACCTTGTTCGTCACCAAACCGCAAAATATCTTCATCTGTTGCATTTTCTTCTTGATAACGATTATATTCGGTTCGATAATACTATTTAAAGAGAGAGAGAGCTATAAAACATAAAATAGAAGTATATTTGATAAATTTACTCCAAACGCTTGTTTTGATAACATTTTTGAATGACATAAGAGAGCACGAATTCGTGTCATTTCTGGTCGATGATTCTCGTCCACAAGACATTCACGAATAATAGCATAACTAAATGATGCAACAATAAATAATAAACGAGTTTAATCGTTTGGAAACATAGAATTATATTCTACAATAATCATTCAAAGAATGAATGAAATGGCAAAAAAAGAAATTGATGTGTCGATTCCAAGTATAACAAAAAAGAGTACACTTCATTCAAACAACTTATCATTTTTATGTATCTAAAAGTTATTATTAGTAGAAATGTGTGGCGTAAGGTATTATCTTACCAAATATCCTTCTTTCGTGTACAAGGTAGAGCCAGGTAGGATAAACCGACACATCTCTAGTTGTTAGCGCCTATAGATCCTTATAGTTTTACCTGCTACATCGAAGTACAAATGATTGTTAGATAGCCCACGAAAAATTTGAATAAATCAATATTCATAGGTGCTTATTTCTTTTTTTTGTATCGTCTCCATCGAAAAAGAATCAATATATGTTCAATCACTCGTTTGTATAGAATTCAAATTTTAAAACATCAATACTATTGCATATTTTTCTTATTTCGGACTAGGTAAATATAAATCACTTGATAAGACTTTAGATTTTTCAGGTGTTATTCATTTTAGTATTAAATTTTCGAAATATTCTTATTGTTCTTTAGATTTCTGTTTTTCTTTATGATTTTAAACGAATTTTTTTTTCTACAAATGATATTATATCTGACAAACGAAAAAGTGTTTCGTTTAAAATTAAATATTAATCTGTATTATGAATATTATCTTACATTTGACCTGGAATTTCTTGTTGATGTCTAAGATATTTCAGAACACGACCGTCACTAACAACACGAGCAAGTCGATGAAAAAAATTTTCTCCACCAGGTTGATTTTCTATTTCTGCCAAAAGTTGATGAAATGGTCGAACTCGACCTGAAAAAATGAATATAACACAAAAACAAAGACAATACAAAATGAACACTTACATTTAAGAAATAAAGTCCAAAGAAATATTCCAAATGACCAGCTATTTATTGAATGGATACATTTAAAAACAAGAATAAAATTTAAAATCATAAAAATAAATCACTTACACATCGGATTTGATCGATGATTTATTAAGTAAAATACGTTCATCAGGATTTGATGCACGTAAAATAGCTCGAGCTAGTTCTGGTGTTAAATTATGTGTTGCTATTTCATTCTATAATAAGAAAGTCTTAATTCTATTCAGCATGTTTCTTTTTCTATTGAAACTTACATGTTTCTTTTGAATTTGAACACTATCATTTTGTGCGAGTTGCTCACGATAATTTTTATATGTTGTCCATGTTGCCAAACTACATAAAGCATAGTATTAAAATTAAAAAAAGAAGAAAAATACCCAATGAATATACTTACCCAAAATCACATATTTTCATAGTAAATCTCGAACTAACTAAAACATTTCTTGCAGCAATGTCACAGTGAGCTATTTGTCGTCGATTTAAATAATCAACACCACAAGCAACTTGATAACCAATTAATGTTAAATCATCTTCTGTTAATATACATGAATCATTTGCTTCTGCAACTGTCATTCCTTGTTGTTTTTGTTTAGCAAGTGTTTCATACAATGATAGTTTTGTTTCTGATGTATTTGTTGATGGTTGAAGAAAACGTTTAAGCATTGATTCAAGTGAACCATTTGAACATAATTCCATTAAATAGAATGAATCTTCATCACGTATAAGGCCACCTGTTATTACGTATTTTATTTTTGTTTCCGGATATGCAACTTTAAGTAATGAAACAATATTAACATGTTTACCAGCTTTATGCATAACTTTAATTTCATCAATTAACATTTCAGCGGCTTTTTTCTTTTGAGCCTCATGTTTTTTTTCAATCATCTCTTGACTCTCTTCAAGTTCTTCACCTTTTTTACGTTTATCACGACGACGCTCAATATTACGTATCGATTCTGGTAATAGTTTTGCAGCAACAAGACCAACCTCTGGTAGACGTATTTGATAAACAATACCATATTGACCGTGGCCAAGTTCTTTAAAATCTTCTTTTGCTTCTGGTAGTGTATCACCATTAACATAACTAAGTAATGTACGAACTTGTTGTCTTGATGCAAAATTATCTGGTAATCGTATACGCGTTAATTGTGACATCGGCGGCTTAGATTTATCCTCGGGTTCATCCGGTTGTTGAATATGAAAAATACTTGTGTCAACAATTTTTTTCATTTTATAATATTTGACAAGCAAAACAATAAGTAGAATAAGTAGAATAAGTATTACACATGCAGATAATATTACAAATACAGCTATTAATCGACGATATTTTGAATAAATATATGAAGCTAAATGAACGAATACATATATATGTACATGTATAAACGAGAGAAAAAACAGTTCGTTCTTTTTTTACTTTTAACACGTAAATCAAAACTTCGACGTAAAACCGAATCACGACCATTTATTAATTCACATGTGTAAAAACCAGTATCAGATGTTTGAACACGAGTGATATGAATACTAAATAAAAATAAAAAATTGAATACTTTATTTTTTTACCATAAAAATATTGGCGTATTCCCATTAGATGTCAGATTATGAAATTACAAAATTTCGATACATCTAAGCATACATAAAAACCCAATTGCAAATATTGAAGTTGACTTCATCGTACTATATGATCTACATGAATATTTTTCTGAATGAACCATTACAATAAGCATGAATTGTAACGCCTGTTGGCATTGGTGAGCAATAATACTTCTGCGAAAAACTCTTAGCTAATTTATATTAAGATTTCATATGAAAATTAGTAATTATCGTCAAATATGATAGTATATTTCGTATGGTAGAATGCTTAATTAATATTGGTTACTGACTTCAAGTCATTTTTACCTTCCATTAGTATCACGAAGTTGTAATGTTGAATCATCACTTGTCAATGGTACTTTATCTTTTAGCCATGTAACTTTTGGTTTGGGTTGTCCATCGTATGAACAATCAAATTCAACATTTGTACCCTCTTTTCGTTCTAATTTAAGCGATGTTGGCGCATTCGTTTTAAATCTTAATGGTACAGGATCTAAAAAGTCATAAAATTTCCGTAAAACAAAATCTATGCATATCATACAAAATATCATTTAACGTTACCATCTACTTGAATTATGTATGTATCATTCATATTTCCAATCACATCCAATCGTTTAGATAAAGCTATACATTGAATAAAGCCATTCTTGCCAATTTTTCTCAATGGTAGTGTTTTTACTTCAATAACTGTATCTCGAATAGTATCACTGATATGTGAAAATAAATTGCATAAAATAATATAAGATAGACGAAAAAAAAAGAAAAAACCTTGTAGGGGTTAACCATTCGAGATCAGTTTGTTTCGGCTGTTTACTTTGAATTAGAATCCATTCGGCATCAAAACGATGTCTTTCATATGTAAATAAACCATCGTCATAAACCATTTTAAGATCATCATAAATTAATTCATGGCCTTCACATCTATATTTTAAAATATCTCCAGTAACTAAACTAAATTCTGGTTTATGTACAGTAAACATATCACGACTACCTACAATATAAAAGAAAGAAAGAATAATTTAGCTGTTTTTTGTTTGTTTTAATTTTTCTTTCTTACGTGCTAATGCTGTTAATGATTTCGCAATTAGAACTAATCCATTTTGTTCATAACAACAAATATATTGATGACCTATTGATGGGTCATCAATTATTTGTGCATCAGTACTGACAAATTGTGTTTGAAAACTAGTTATACGATTTGATCCTGTTGATAATACGCGTAAATTGGGTGACACTTGACATGTTTTATCAATAATATCCGATAGACAATGATCAACTGCACATTGGACATCATGAATAAATACTTTCAATGGTTGCTGTATATCAGCACGATGACGAACCGTACAAACGACACGATATAATTCACTTTCATAAATACCATAGGTATGAATGTTTATTTTATCTTTGTCATATTCATCACGCCATGGCATTGTACGTTGAATATCATTTGACATAAAAGAAAATTGGCCAACCGGATTACCAGTAACAGTTGGTTTAATGATTTTAGTGTTTTCTGATGCAGATGATTTGGCTGTAATCATTATATTTGATTCATCTTCAAATGTAATATTATGTATAGTTAATTCATATTCATAAAATTGATTATCACGATCCGATCTAAATATAGAGAACAAACGATCATGAAAGAAATTGTATATGAATAAAGTGTTTCTTCATTTTTTTTTCATCACACGATTCATGCAATTAACATTACACAAAAAAAAGACATGCAAATACCTTTCATCTATCTGTGAATAATATAAGAAGAAGTATATGTAAGCGTTGAGCTACTTTTTATTTCGTCTGTGCATATGATTTCCTATACTTACATAGAATTGAGTACAAAACGTTTATCATTTCCCAATGAAATTCCATTACGTGTTATTTCAATACGAATTTTCGAGCGTGGAATAGTAAAAATAGTTATATCATATTTGCTATCTGATCCATAAGACACTGGCTGAGCAGTATCTGATTCACCTGAAGATACTTCAAGATCAAGTGATGGCTCTAAAAAAAAGAGATTTTTTTTCGTTTTCATTTTTATACGCTTATGTAATAACATACTATCAACACATATAATATCAACAGAACGCGAATAAATTCCTTGCTCAGATACACGTACACAATAAAAACGATAAGATTTATCTGGCTTGAAACCACGAAGAGTTATTGAGCTATTTCGATTGTAGACTTGTGTAAATGGATTAAATGAAGCTTTTTCAGTTTCATTTGCTATAAGATTAAGCTAGAAAATAAAGGCGAATGATTTTAATCTTATCAAGATTATAGGAAAACAACAGTTTACATTATAAATATCTTCAAACCAAAAAATGCTTGGTATTTTTCGGCCAACTTTTGTTCCATATTGAATTTCACAACTCAATCGGAGAGTTTCATCAGACATGATAGTTAAACTTGATTGATGAATTGCAATATAATCAGCTAAATAGTGTTAGAAATAAATATATTTTTGTTATATCATGAATATGGCTAATCCTACGATCGAATGAATCATATGGAACTTTTGATATTTGACTCGGCGTATAATTACTCATACACGAGAATTCAGATAGTGTTTTTGGAATGTTTGGATGTTCTAATGCAAAACCAATTTGAGGATCGAAAAATACTTTCTAGAGAAAAAAGAAAGAAAGAAAGATCAATGAAACAAAACTGTTTATTTGAACTAACTGCAGGTTGCAAATCCAATGGTGTATAGTAAACTGGAATACATACATCTACTCCATCACACATAGGCGTATTACATTTAAGTTCATTCACTTCACGTTCTCTTGAACTGCATTGACGTAATTTACATTGACTTGCGTCTTTTGGCATCGGACATGACATTCGTGGAAACCAACTTGACGTTTGACATGGTAAATTAAAAAAATGCATACCTGTTTCTCGCAAAACTTTAGGATAAAGTCTTTTAGTAAATACAGAAGTTCCATCTGAGAAATAAAATTATTCGTAGATGCCTTTTTTTTTATAAAACAAAAACAAAAACAGTATATACCTTGAATAAATACATAGACGGATGTTTCAGATCGTTGACCATTAGTGATTTCTGAACACGTATAACGTCCAACAAGTTCGGTACGAAATTTCTCTCTTCTTAATGTAGCAGTGATTGTATAAGTGTTATTATTCATATCAAGAGATAAGTGCTATTCGGAGAAAAAAAAATCAATATTAATCATTTATCAATGGTAATTTTGATTTTTTTCATAGAAAAGATTATTATTATTTTAGGCAAAAATACTTGCAGATTTGATTTTTTATTACAAACTAAAGTACGAGCTTACGTCATTTGCTACTGCAGGAATAGTAAAATTGAGAGTATTTGTCGTTCCTTTACATTGCAGAAAAAATGACAGTCGACCTTGTAACGCATCGGCATGAAATTGAATTTCACGAGGAACAAGATAGTATCGGAAAATTCGATCAACTGAATCAAGATCTGTACGTATACGCTCTGTAATATGTCCACTCGGTGGATATTCAATTTGAACACCTTGAAATAAATAAGAAAAGTTAATTTAATTCAAGATTGATTCATTTATTTTGTTACTTTGGACGTGAGAATCAGTTAAGTAGATAATGAGTAATAATGTTCGTAACATGATCCTGCATAAAATATAATCGATCAAAACAAAATAACGTTGAGTATTAAAAACCGCTACCGTAAGTAGGAGGAAAAAATGATTCACTCTTTTCGAGTTGCAAATCAGGATTAAAATTATACCTGACATCTAGGGGCCTTTACAATAATTCGTTAATGTTACAACGTATGAAAGGTGGCACATGCATGTAGGTAATAAAAAAAGTGTGAGTTCGTTGTTCTTGTATATATGTTGACTTTAAATTACCAGTAAAGGAGACCAGCATAAGACGAAATGGTTTATCTTGTTGTATTAGAAAAATTCTCAAGAAGAAAACTTCTAATATTCCTTATTATTCTACTGATTATTCAAATAATCTACTTTCTTCTTGGTGGTCTCAATGGTTTGTAACAAGAAGAAAAAACTTACATTTTCATTTTTAAATTAATGTTTTCGTTGTCTCTTAGGAACAAAACCAACATATGCTACTCTTCATGAATTTACTTTATGCCAATCTAAAGTCGATCGTCAATGGATTTATGATAGTCCAGAAAAAAATTGTAATGAAGAACATCTCGAATTTGAGCGCGTATGATTTAATTTAAACTAAAAGGAATATTATTTCTTATTTTCATATTTCCATAGGAAAAAAGTTGGAAAGATTTTGTCTATATCATTCAATTACCACGTATTACACGATGGTTTCAAACATTAACATCAATCATTGTACCACGTATCGAATATGATTCGCGGGTTAATTTGAGTAAGTTCAGTTGTCTCTTTCTCTTTGAATTATTGAATTTAATTTTTAAGGTGCAAATGCAATCTTAACATATAATGTTCGGCTTGGTTATAAAACTGATCAAATGTTTAAAGATTTGAATTCCGAATGGCAATTAGTCGCTGAATCGCAAGAATCTCGTTCTATCCAATGCCGGCCAATATTTCATTATGGAACCAAAAATAAAGTATTTTTTGCTATTTATTTAACAAAACGTTGCATCTTTCCTTTTTACTTAAGCATATACCTGATGGATACACATGCGAACCATTAGCTTTTCTGGAATTATCTACATTGAAATACCCATACTATTTAATTAATTTACAAATAGTTGATAAAAATGGTCTGTCGCAAGATATTGGTAAACTTAAATCATTTGACTTCGTTGTTAGTATTAACGTTTAGTTTAAAATTTTGAAAAGCAAATGTTAACATTTAGGGTATTCATCAAACAGAAAAGTTTACGAAATTATGGTATACATTGAAAACAATGACATTTCCTATTGTTCTTGCCAGTCTCATTTGGTTTTGTCGACAAATGAAACGTGCACAAAAAACTTATACAAATCTTGACAAGTAATTATTTCACTTGAATTAATTGATATCAGAATGAAAAAAAAAGTACAAAGTAAGATAAGAAAAGATTAGATATCTCTGTTCCAAAATGCAAGTTTTGGCCTGTGTTCTACATTGAAATTTCTCTTTGTAAATATTTTCTGGTTATGAGAGGCCCTGCTCAAAACCCTATTTACTTAAAACTTTCCAAAATACAAGAAACTATAACAAAAGTATTCTAAATTTTGTTTCAACAGTACGATTTACTTTTTGCTTTGAACCGAACATTAGTGGTGATGTGTGGAGAAGTTGTGTCTACTCTTATTTAGAAAATCGAAAATGATGACCTACATAATATTCTGATAATGTTATAACTTGGTAGAAACTCGATTGGAATGAGCGTTTTTGATAGTATATTGATTGAATTATCAATTTTATTTGCGGATTATTTTCTTGTACAAAATAATAAAAATATTTGAAAGATGTTTCCGTGGAAAACTTTTAGTCGAATAAGTAGAGTTTGCGAGACACTGATATGATATGTAATTTCAACATGGGATGATAAAATTTCGAAATGTTGAAAGTGATAAAGAATGAATAACGCTAAATTCCATGTATTTTTCATACCGTGTGCATTTTGCCTAGGTGAAAACAAACACGATTCTATAGCCCTACGTTTATTAGGTTGTCTGTCGAAAGTTGTTGCACTGTTTTGCGTTTCTTTAAATAGCTAGTGATGTTTATCACAAGTAAAAACTATGACTATGGTTTTCGATAAAAAAAAACAATAAGAAGGCAGATATCCTACGGTCAGGGTGAGAAAGAAAGTGATGTCATATGTAGTTCTTTCTAATTGACACTCCTGGTACAATAGAAAATGAGAATGAACTAGTGGTAGATATATACAAAAACCAAACAACCAATACTCGATAGTAGCCCGAGTGCGTACGTTAACATCTTGCATTTTTCCTATCGTAAAAAGTATGAATATCAACACTTATTGAGTTATCTCTGGTGAGAAACTTACCCAATATTGAGCAACTCTTTTATGTAAATATTATTGGTCGATCGCAAAGGTGTCGGCCTCGGAAAAGAGCCTGTGCTCTTCGTTAAACTTATGTATTCACCTGTATACAATTATTTTCAAGTTGAAAAATACTTTCAGTCATTCCTAAAATGCAGCATAAAAATCTATTTATAATTCATTACTGTTTACTTAACAGTGCAATATAAGATATGAATATTTCATTTAGATTAATATTCTTACTTGGCCTATCAGCATGTATACTCAATGGTTAGTTTTATCAAAGCAATTTCACAGTTTGAATGTGATAAATTTTATCATTTTGTTTTTAGCTCCCATAGAATGGTTAACACTTGTAATGCCTTTCAATGGTTTTCAAATCTACAGTGAAATTCGCCAAGGATTTTTTCTTACTGTTCTTTTGACTTTCTGGCTATTCTTTGCTGGTGAACATGTTGTTGTGAGCAGTTCTATCTGTCGTCAAATTGATCTGTATCTTCATTATATTTTGCATAGGATAAAAGTGCTAATCATGGTTTATTTTCATATGGAAAATATATTGTTTTACTTTGGTTTGCTTCATGCGCTTTACTCATTTTTGAATTATGTGAACGGTACAAATCAATAACAAGCTATTACTTTATCTATTATTATCCTGATTGCTTTTTTTTTCTAGAGGATTTCAACTTTGGAATCCATTTCATTCAATATGGTCTACACGTGTTGGCCGTAATGTCAGTTTAACGTTTCTTATACTTGCTGGTTTATCCAGTTTTACCTATATTATTTGTCTTACTGTACTTGTTGTACGTGTTTTCTGGAATATTCGTAGTAAACAAGGTGAACTTGCAGCAATGCGCCGTATTCGACGCTTGATATATCAGGTATGTTGAATGAAATTATTTTAAAAAAGTATCAACATTAATACTTGATTTGTAATATGAAGGGAGCATTTTATCGATTTCAATTTATGTTATTAACAACGATACTCTGTGCTATAATTACAATTGTTTCATATTATCTAAGTCAACTTGATGAAACATACTGGGTTTGGAATACAGAAAAACCAGCTAAAATTCAATATTCAGGAGCATTTATAACTGGTAAAAGAAAAACAAAGCTGATTTAATTGATATTTTTTAAATTTCATTTGTAGGAGTCTATGGTATGTTGAATATATATGTTTTTGCTATTTTGGTACTTTTCTCACCAGTAATCTCAAATGTAGATGATATGGATGAATTAAGTAAGTGAACGAAAATAAAGTGAACATGTAGTGAAAAAAGAATTTTGATCTTTTAGCATTGGCCAGTGATGATGGGAATGTTATGCATTTAACTAATAATCAAACATCTGCTTATCAAATGATTAGTAAAGCAGCTATCAGTTAAAAAATTATTAACGATTTTTGTGTAATAAATAGAGTCAAATAGTTTGTTTTGTAAAATACTCAGCGATCTCGCAACTTTCTGTTTCTTGAAGATCTGTTTTCTTTTTGTACTAGTCCATTTTGTATAACAATATTCATATAGATTTTGTTATGTTATTAGGAATTATTCATTTATGACGTTCATACCTTTGTGGATTTTTGTTTTTTTTTTGTCTACATAATTCTCAGTTTGAAAAATTATTAAAATATCGAAATCATTTGTTTTTACGAAAAAATAACTTGATCGGTTTTCCCCGAAGCTGCGCCATTCAATGGTCTGAATACTTTGATAAAAAGTAAAAAATCAGATAAACAATACTACAAACGTTCGATATGCCGAGCTCTTTCAAACACAAACACCAGGAATTATTTTCATTGGAGTTTGAATTAACAAGAAAAATTATTAGCAATCTTACAGCACTTGGAAAGTTCTATTTTCGGACTGCATTAATAAAAAGTTTGGCACACAATTAAATGATTTCTATGATCTAAATTATTTGCAAACCACAATTTCTAATAAACATTGCCAATTTGAACAGAGCTGTTTATTTCGTTGAATACGATGATGTTCAAAAAGTTGTACGACTGAATATCGTGAGGAAGAGAGGCCACTTCGACTCTCGCCTTGATTTATACTACAGCGATATCTTACATTTTTCGTATTTGGAAAAAGATACTGAATAATTTTTTAAAACAACTTCAAAGAATTGCACATTTCAGATTTTTTATGTTGATACTTTTCATCGAAAATTTTGATTCATTTTTTTGTAGAGAATTGAATGGAGAGTTTACGAGGAAAAAAGATGAAGACATACCGATGAAATTTAGTCATCGATATTGAAAGGATTATTTTGAATTTTCTCGGATGTCATGCAAAAATTTTACCTGCAACTATAGTGAAATGTTCTTTTTTGTCTTTTTAAGTAAAAGATGTATTAAAAATTGACTACTTAAAAATATCATTCTCAAATAGAAAAGTCATTTATTTGTACAATTACGAATTTAATTACAACTAGACTGTCTTATTAATTTACAGAAAATACTATGACGTGATTTAGGAGTATTTTTCTACAAGTTTTCATTTTGCGTTTATATATATCTATTTTTTCTTCAAGATGATAAATGATACGAGTGATACTTCTGTGGATATTGATAAAGAACTTTATCCCGCTCTGATTCAATGCTTCTTTATAATTGCTGTCGGTTATGTTGCTGGTCAACTAAATTTATTGACACGCACACAATCGACAGGTCTTTCACGTTATATCAGTAACTTCGCTTTACCTGCTGTAGTATTTAAAAATCTCGTTGACTTACAATTTGAAAGAGTATCATGGCAATTTATTACATCTGTACTTGTTGCTAAAACAATTGTTTTTCTCTTGACAGCACTTTTAACTGGTATAGGTGAACGTCCGAGGAATTTTGCAAGCATGGGTTTACACGCAATAATGGCATCGCAAAGTAATGATTTCGCATTGATTCTACCCATAATTGATGCTGTATACAGCCAATCACATCCAGATTATGGACGGTATATATATCTATTAGCTCCAATATCTTTAGTCATACTGAATCCAATCGGTTTGCTTCTAATTGAAATACAGAAACGTTTAGATGATCAAAAAAAGCATCCTAACATATCTATATGGCATCGTTGCCAACTAATTAGAAAAATATTTAGTAATATAAGTCGCAATCCAATTGTGATATGTACATTACTTGGCGTTGTCTTTAATCGAATATTCAACGAACATTTACCGAATATCATTGAACATATATTAACACCAGTGGCACAATCCTTTAGCGCAACGGCATTATTTTATCTCGGTTTAACAATGGCTGGTAAATTACGTCGTCTGCATACACATCTTGTTGTAACCGTATTTGCTCTGAGTATGATTAAATTAATTTTATTTCCATTAATATTACGTCAAGCCGTCTTTCTATTTGTTAAATCAACGAAAGGAACTTTAAATAATACAATTGATTTTTCAAATTTCGGTTTTCTATATGGAACAGCACCAACTGCACCATCAGTTATATTTTATGTACCTGAATCAAATGCTGCATTACAAACGATTGCTTCAACGGGTCTAATTTTTTCCACTTTACTTTCGATACCAATAATGCTTGTATCAGCGAAAATGATTAATTTAAGAACATTAGATATAAAACTGAAACAAACATATGAATCAATGCTAATAAAAACATCGTATGATGTTAGTATGATATCATTACTTTGTACGATTATTGTTCTTGTTGGATTTTCTTTACGATATCGTCTATTAAGAAGGTCACCTATTCATAAATATACATTTATTTTCGTTGGCCTACAAATGATATATGCTATTTGGACAATATCAATTCAATATGTGCAACTACCTATATCGGGAACAGCTTCAATAATAGTTGATACAGGTAAAAGAAAAACGACAGCAAGCTTTATGCAAAATTCAAGAGTCATTTTTATGATTCAAATTCAAATTCTTGTGTAAACATAAAGATTCATAAGGAAATTTTTCGAATAGAGAAATATTCATCTGCAATGTAGATTTTTGCTTTTCATGCGTATCAAATTACAACCGTTTATGCTCTGATCCTATGAGGCATATAGGCATGAATTAATGTTTAACTGGATTATTCAAATGTATCGTTTTTTTCTCTCCAAACAAATATGTTATGCGAGAAGATTTCTAGACAAACGTTGTACAACATAAATAATTTTAAACGATCATTCTGTGCAAATACAATCCAAAATAAAGATAGTTGAAATATAGAAGTACAAATTTAGATCATACAGAGTGTGGTACATGTTGTTAGTATAAGATAAAAACTCCTATATATGCACTACACCCATGTTTCGTTCTTACAAAATTCAGTAAAAAATGGTTGAAAAAACTTTCCTAACATAGTTCGGCTAAGTCAATTATTGTCTGATTAGTTAACACAATTACATCGGTTTCCACTTCCAGGTATTCTGTGAAATATATAAGTAATTTAATTACATATGTCATGCGTAGATCAACACAAGTCAACAGTGACATATTAGAAAATCTACACATGCCATTCAGTTTGGAATTTATTATTATTTTTTCTCTTATGGTCTTGAATTAAATTACTATGTACTTCAACACGCACATGCATTATCACGTGAAATTTTTCATTCGTTTTAGGTAGTATTCTACTAGCTCTAACAACGCGTTCGTGGGCAACAAGTATTTCAATTGCTTTGATGATATCATTTTGTTATTCAAACGAACGTGCTCATTATTTTTTCTGGTTATATCATTTATTTGGTTGGCTTGTTCCTATTTGTACCACTCTTATAATATATTATCAATCGTCCATCGATCGATCAAGAAGCGAATCGTCGATGGATACAGAAAAATTTGGAACTGTTCAAACTAGTGCTTCAGTCTGTTTACTTGCTATATGTATTATAATTACTTCTTCAAATCTTCTTCGAATTGCTCGGCGTACATATCGATTAAAACAAAATGCAAGTGAAACTCAACCATTAATTAATGAGGGAAGTGAATATACGGACAGTCAAACAACACTACGATCACTTTCTATAGGTATTTAATTATTTAAACTAATTGAGTTTTTATTTTTTTTTATTTGAAAACATAATTGTAGATCTAAAACCATCCGAATACAGTACACAATGGCTTCGCCATTCAGTACTTGTAGGCCTATTGAATATAAATGCTTTTGTTGTAAGTTCAAGTGTTCAATCAATAGAATTAAGTCTTGTATTTAATTTTACTTTACTTTTAGTGTATATCGGCTTTATTATGGTCCTTATTAACAAGAAATCGTGATGGTGTTTATTATGAATTACAATTTCTTGACACTGTTCTATTACATGGACAAGTAAAAACGATAACTTGAAAATTTCCTTTTTAATTTCTATTTGAATTTGTTTCGCATCTTTAGGGCATCATTACATTTCTTGTTTTTGCGCTTGATGCTGATTTATTATTACCTATAAGTCGAAAGTATGATTTCATTGAATAGTATATATGAACTTTTTACATTGTCTTTTTTTTTATAGAATTATTAAATTATTGAATCGTTTTGGTTTAAAAATAGAGTTTTCTCGAAATCATACTCATTGTCGACATTCAGAAAATGAGAGACCATTAGATTTTACCGAAAAAATTCGATCAAATTTTATTCGATATTCCATACGAACACAAAGGTAGACAATTTACTATTAGAATAATTAAATTTCAAGTTTTATTTTCTTTTTCACTTTCAGTGCAAGTGGTTCTGTGGAAAACATTGAAACAACATTTAATGAGAATGAGTTTTGTCAATGGCTTGTAACAAACGGTCATATGGAAAATGAATCAATAGCTCATGACTATTGTCAAGAATTGGTGAATAAAAGACAAATAATTTGTATTGATCGCACAGAAAATGAAAATAGTCAAGAATTCGATAATCATTGGTATGCCTTTTCCAAATAGAATCAAACAAATAGAAGTTTGATTGCAATTTATTTTTTTAATATTATTTTTAAGCTTTGTAATTCGTTTTTCTTTAATCAGATACGATGAAATAATGTATTATATTTTATTTTCTGTTTTTTTTTGCTTTGATTTCATTTTTTTTTGTATAAAATCCTTGATATTATTCATGTTCCATTTCTTGTACAAATATGATGTCGGCAGAAAAAAAAAATATTTGTCAAGATGACGTTAAACACTTTTTTCTTTGTGTTCTATATCGTCGCGATAGCGATTTTGAAAAACAACTCGAGTCTTATAGTTCTTCATTCTAATGCTAATATAAATCTTTTTTTTAAATCAGTATAAGTATAATAACTAGGCCGAACAAGTACTGTATTTATGTAATCAGTAAATTGGATGGAAGAAAAGAAGCATACAGTAAAACCTTCCTTGAATGGGCGCCCACGGGACTTTTTAAAATCGCCCATCTTACGGAGGTGCCCGTACTATAGAGTTATTTTTAATATATACTGATTACTGATGTTTTCACAAGCAACATAATAGACAGCACCGACACTTATATATACAATCGGTATTTATATCTTGAATAGTGTCCAATATTTTAGTTTAATTTATTTGATTAGTTTTTTATTTAACTTTATTTTCTATCATCATATTTACAGTCAAGCTTTTCGAACGAAATCTGTAATTGAACTTTGCCGGTTAGTTTTTGATTCGATGTAGGCATCAGCAAGTTTTGATTCCAGATTAGTGGCGAATTGATGAAGTTCCGAGTGGCGAGTAGACGCAAGTAGATGGAGCTTTCGAACCATTTCAAGTGCATCAATGAGCGAAGGAGATTGGGTGAGGGTGAGGGTGAGGGTGTGGGTGTAAGACGTGATTTCATAAAAGAAGTGCATCCACACCCACACCCTCGATACCTTGTATCTCTCATATAGCTTGCGTTGTGATAGCCCAGCTCCATCACCGTAGTCATTGATCAATTCAATCTTCTTATCAAGAGTAAGGTAATGGCACGACGTCATTTTTCAAATGATATGAATATGTAATGTAAGAAAAACAATAGTATTTATACTCTTATTATCATTGACTGAACAATGAGAAGTGTATAGATGAGTTGTTCTTTTTGTTCAATCGGACTAGCTTTTCTTTTTCTTTCTCTACGAACAGCAAGGAGAGATGAGACGAGAAGAAAAAATAACATTCTACGTATTATAACATTCACTATATCTGCCCATGTGAAAGAGGTAAATGTACACTATGGACTGAAAAAACAATGCCCATTATTCGAGGTTGGAGGTGTCCTTGTTAGAGAGACTCATACTCAGCAAAATTGATTGGTCGTTCCGCCCAGTGCCCATATAAGTGAGGTGCCCTTGTTATAGGGGTGCCCATGTAAAGAGGTTTTACTGTATATGTAAGGTAGTCATTAGAAAATTGGAAAAACTATGAAAACTATTTAGCTCATACTATATATACGTATGCTAATGAATGTTGATGTAATGTCAGTATTTTTCTCTAAGAATTATACAACCGATAACAAGAAACAGTAATGAAAAGCATTTTGGTTTTGTGAAAAATCAATATTATAATTGAATAGTGAAATACTTCCTGCCTTAGAAGAAACAGGAAAATTTTTATAGATTTTATCACTTGGTAAAAAAGTAAGAGTATAAGTTTTATTTCTTTTAAATTACGACTATTTTCAAAACAACATGTTTTGTCGTATTTGATTTTCTCATATAGTAACAAAATAGTTTAATGAAATCAATTAAAATGACGTAGATAGAAAAACTAATTTCTCATCAAGTAAGAATTAAGTGAGAAAAAGATTTCGACTCCTTTATGACATCAATTATCATTGAAAAAATGTTATGATATGGTAGAGAATAGTTCAAGATTTCTTTCATATTCCTATGTATACATTGCATTGTTCTAGAAGGTTTTGTTGTAAATACTATAAATATACATATATATATATATATATATATACTAATACAATAAGTCGAGACTTTACACGATAATAATCAGATCTACATTGTTTTCAGTCTATGACATATTTATAATCTTTTCTATCAGCATTGATAAATATTCGTTTTCAAACTGCATTTTTACGTATCTTGGTACTAAAAACTCAAATAAACATAATTGTATGGCAAAATTGACTCTGCATATGTAATCCAATACAAAATAAGAAGCAAATAAATCGTTTATTTAATCCGTAAGTGAATAAATACTATCGATCTAGGTGTGAATAACATAGAAAAATATTTTGTATATACCATGCAAATATGAGTTCATTCGATATTGCAGGGAAAACATGTTTATCAACAACAAGCATACGTTAATGAAATAATAGAAAAACATGATTTTTTAGCATACTGATCGGAATCTTAATGAATTCTGGTTAAGAACTATGAAAAAATATTTCTTTTATTGTGTTCTTTCATCGCTTGAGTTATTTATTAATCGTACTTAGATTGATGTGTCGAATTATATGGTATATTGACTGTTGTTTATTGTTAGCATACTGCATCTGATATACCAAAACCTTGAAACTGTAAGTAGCACATATTGACGATTCTGACAACGACTAATAATCTTACGGCAGAGAATAATAACGAGTAAAAGTCAATGTGTCTTGGGTCTATTTATTTTTCTGGGCTTTCCGAATATTTTCTAACAGAAGCAATGTTTGCAACACATGATAATACACTCGTAAATATAACACAATGTGATGATATGCAAATTGTGAAACTGCTACCAAGGAAAAGATGACACAGGAGGATAGAATATATGAAGATATGGTTTTCGAATCTCATCTATTTTAAATATTACATAATGATGAAACAAGAATGTTGCCTATCTAGCTTTCAAGTTTCACTTGTCAACTCTTTTAAGTCGTATGCATAGTGAATTTTCAGATGAAAATATTAGTAATTAGTGTTTTAAAATAGCATTCATGAATTTTCTATGCATCATATACACCTGCTATATAACAATCAAGCATAAGAAAAGATACTTGAGAAATGTCAATGTTAGCTTCTTCTTACTTCGAAGCCTCTTTTTAATCATTATGATAGAAACGTGAAAGGTTATCATACGCTCACATACGCAAAGAGAAATGTTAAATGTTTAGTTGTGCTTCTGCCGCTGTGTATTTTTTTCCTTCATTTCATCATCCTCGAGTTATTGATCTATTCATAGATATCTTGATTCTATGCTTGTATGTAAAGAATGCGTGTACTCAAGAAGAACTGTCTTTTTGTAAGATCGTGTTTGAATCGTAATATCTTTGTGAAATGGTGAGCAAATGAGCTCAAATTTTGCAGCGAAGTAGAAAAAATTCTTTTCTATCTGTTGGTGAAAGAAGTTTTGAAAAAGTTGAGAAATGGTCGAGTTATGAGCGGTAGTTTTCAGTCATCTGGTGTCGTTCTAAATAAACGCACTTTCTTCAATAGGAACGATAATGCAAAAATTGTCCCCAAGTAGAACACACCAGCAAAAATTCATTTTAATAACGTTATTAAAATGAATTTTTGCTGGTGTGTTCTACTTGGGGACAATTTTTGCATTATCGTTCCTATTGAAGAAAGTGCGTTTATTTAGAACGACACCAGATGACTGAAAACTACCGCTCATAACTCGACCATTTCTCAACTTTTTCAAAACTTCTTTCACCAACAGATAGAAAAGAATTTTTTCTACTTCGCTGCAAAATTTGAGCTCATTTGCTCACCATTTCACAAAGATATTACGATTCAAACACGATCTTACAAAAAGACAGTTCTTCTTGAGTACACGCATTCTATATTTTGTGCATTCGTTACTAACTATTGTAAGAAAAGCATGACTAGGTGGAAAAATATAATCATACGCATTTTCATTTTTTTCCTATTAATGCAAATAGTCATCATGACTATCTATCATTAACATTAGTACAGGTACGTTGCACACCGCTCATATCCGGTTTTTTTCGAGAAAAAGAAGTTGTGTTTATTACTTAAAGGCAAATATGTAAGAACGAAGAACTGAATCATATAATATAGATGATTTACATCTGTAGATGGCATCAACAATCTTATCATGTCCATCCATTATAATTTGTTCATAGATGTACTATGGAAGCGTCGTAGAATTATTCTATTTGAATTTCCCATGGTAAAAAAATGAGTCAAAACAGGAAATACATTAATAGCGTGACTTTAACATTGTAATGATTTCGCGCGCACTCAAGTAGTACAGAGCACGAAATACTCATTCTTTGTCTTTTTTTGACAAGTAAAAAAAATCAGACAAAACGTAAGTATCGATAGAGATAAAAATCTACTACTTATTGAAAACAGTCTTCAACAATAGAACACTGGCGTCACTATTCGTGAAAAAAGTAGCAGCTGTCTCATAATAAAACAAGATTAGAAAGTATTCTTCCGAGTAATTCTTTATGTACGAGCTGTAGTGTTTGCTAATAATATTAAACTAATCAAAAAAAATAGTTCCTTACGCTTCAATATAAGAATTTTTTATGGCTCTCATATAAGTGAACAAATAAAACCATATAAGAGATACTTTACTGAATGTTTTTCTTGCCTGAAGCAAAACTAGATTCTATTAGAAATAATATGATGTGATCATGTTCCTCCTGAAAATGCCTGTACCTCACAAATAACAGATATCTATCTGTATTCGGCTAACACGTCACTATTGATGTATATCAACTTTTGTTCTATTTTACATCATACGAATATTTTGTATCACTGTTCTTTGTCTACATTTCTTTCTGAGTCTATTTGTCTCGTTCTCTCTATTATTGTCCTCTTATTTTGCACGATGTATGCCGAACATATACATGAGTGTGCTGTTGTTTTGCCATTGCATTTTGTACGCGTAACCGTCGTATACAATTTAATAGCTGTCGTCTTTTTTTACCTCCTTCTTTTTTTGTGACTTACTTTCTTACCGTTCTGTTAAAAGGTTCGTAAAATATTCGTCGACAACTATTCATGTCAACAGACGCACATTTCGCACAAAACTCCCCCATTTTAGATAAAATTTTATTTTCTTCTTACATGAAACATTACATTTAAAACATGGGCTCTAAACCATCGAGACAAAATTCAACAAATAGTGAACCATTGGATCAAGGAACAATTAACGAACTTTGTCAAGATACTGGATTTTCAGAAGATGAACTTAAAGAATGGCATAGGTAACAATTCGAACAGATTCATATATTACTAATTTTCAACCAAATAAATTGTTTTGCTTTTTTTTATAGAAATTTCTATAAAGATTGCCCAGATGGCAGATTAACATTGAAACAATTCGAACAAGAATATGCAAAGATAATGGGGAAACCCACTCAAAAGACAGCCGACTATGTCAGACATATGTTTAATGTTTACGATGAAGATAGAAATCAATTTATCGATTTTAAGTAAGAATAAAAGAATATTGTTCTATTTCATTGAAATAGAAATTCAAAGACGATATTTTATTTTAAAGGATCTAGAAAAAAATGACAATATGAATAAGAAGAAATCGTTCAAATGTCTAACTATGGGCACGGATTGTATATAAATTAATAATAATATGTATAAACAGACTTGTGAACGTGTAGAGACTGTCACGTCTCTAGTTAATCTTAACATTTACCGGAGCTTTCGTTATAAATTGTCGTATTCATTCAAATAGAAAGACAAAATAAAAATCTTATATACATAAGAACGAAGAATAAACAGGAAGAACTATTTTGGGGAATAAGAGAAGTAATTACAATCGATGATATTAGTATTTTCTCGGTAATTCAAATACAATAATGCCCTGGAGCAATATCTGAAGTTGCTGCACTTCGGAGTAATAATAAGAATAATCAAAATTTATATTTCCAATCAGATTTGTACGAAATTTTGTATTCATTCAAAATATTAATCCTATACAATTAAAACAATGAACGTGTCCTACTCGATCTAATTTCTTAGCTAAACAGATTATTAAAATTATTTTTTATTTCCTATGTTAGATTTTCTATTTATTCTTTATAGAGTTAGATTAAATATTTTTAAATCAATTATTGTTAATTTATTCCGCTTTTGTTTTGTTTTATTTAGAGAATTCGTAATGGCTTTATCAGCTGCATCAACAGTGAATCGTTTGCGTCTTATTGAAACACTCTTTCATGTATTCGATTTAGATAACGATGGTAAAATAACAAAAGAAGAAATTGGTAAAATGTTGCATACACTTATCGATGTAACAAGTTCAAACAATAAAAATCACAATCATGCAAATGAACGCGATAGAACAAAACAGATTAGTTTACAGCAACGCATTGATGAAGCATTTGACGAATTGAATGCAAACGATGATGATCATATAACCAAAGATGAATTTATTGATTGGTATATGAAATCAGGCCTTCTATCTGATGTACAATCCGAAGAAATTAATATTACGGGTCCAGCTGAAATTGAAAAAATTGGAAAAAAATCACGAAAGCAAATCAAACGATCAATAAATACTAAATCAGTTAAAGAACAAGACGAAACTCGTAATCCAGGATTACATTCTATTCGTCATATGTCACGAATGACAGAGCGAAGAGTACCATCAAAATATGACGATGACGATAATGATGATGATGATTACAATAACAATAATAATAATAATCCAACAACCGTATCATCGAAGCATCATTATCATCATCAGTACGATGATGATAATCGTATTGATGATGAACCAAAACTAAATCGTCGTTCCTTACATTCAACAACTAGTGGCGATGATGCTGAGGTACATGTTTCAAGAGAAAATGAGCGTTGGCAACATTTATTTAATTCTGTTCTGGGACAAATACGTACACAACGTAGTAAAGACCAGCCAGCAACTACCAATGAAACAGATAATTATAAATCATGGAAACGTGAAGGTGAAGAGAGACTTAAAGTAGAATATTTTAAACATAAATCAAATAAGAGAGAAAATTCTTCAGATGAATCAACCACAAATCCAAAATTACACGTATCCAGAACATCAGATAGACGTTCGCCATCTCCTGATATTGTTACTATTCGATTATAACTAATGTCTTGTGGATTCATCTAATTTTTTTGTCTTCCAAAGTTTTCATAATCAATAAATAAGCTACAAGTGCGATAGTAATGAACATTACAATCATTACTATGCACTATTGTTTTTTCTGTTGAGTATCGTCTTGATTATTATTTTCTTATTCCTGACAATGTATATTACTGTGTTTCATTATTATTATTATTATTGTTTAAGCTGATTTCAAGAATAAAGACAACTATAAACGGATTTTCATAGTAAAACGAAAAGATTTTCCTTATTAGTATCGAAAATAATTACCAATTGAATAGAAGAAAACTAATTATATTAAAAAGAAGTTAACTTGCATTGACTATTTTTGAAATACTCTGTTTTATTTAGAACTTAAAATGAATTGTAAGTATCTTGTTATATAGATGTAAAACGGAGCTATATCTGTTAACGAAGTATCGACGTAAAAACAGATTAATTAACAAAATTTAATTGACATATTTGACAGAGTTATTTCTCTGGAATAAATATTATTATTTCATGTTTCCGAAAGAAGGATTACAAAAATGACAGATATTTTATTGTAAAAGCATTATTTTATTTTAATGTATTATTTTTGAAACTTTTCATTTACAGTTGGCAATAAATATGTGATCTAATTGACGAAGAAAAATGAAGTCGTAAAATTTCTTGTTTGATTACTATTGTATAATATTGAATGAATTTTTGAAACATAAAATTATAGATCTTTAACAAATTCTATGGGACACTAAATAATTTAGCTCGGCTATCTTTCATCAAAAACTCATGAATCTAGAAATTCTTTAGAGAATAACCGATGGGAATAATAATTGTTAATGTAAGTTTGAAAACATCGATTGGTATACCATCATAATTCAATAATAATTTGAATCTACTCATCTATAACAATAATAAAAAACATATACTCTTGATATTTGCAAGACAAGATAGCAAAAGCATCGTTTTTAATCATCTATAGTTAAAAAATCATAGTTTTCTAATAGCTCAACTCCCAAAGGTGTTGAAGACTAATTTCTCCAGATAAAAAAAACAGCCTGATACGTTTCAGAGACGTGCAGCCGTTTTCAAAATAGCCTAGATCAACTTTCTCATGTTACATACCTATTGTACAGCAGTTTTGTCAGTCTTTTCATTGAATTGAATAAAATTGTATTCATTATTTTCTAAATATGATGTTGATGAGCATCTCTTGCAGGTCATGCTGAACTTTGGATCAGTGTTTTTCTGTAGGAAAGTTTGTTTATAAAAACTAATCACGTTCATCACGCAAAACGATTTCATATTTAATTTATCTATCATCTGTTGACCAATCAGTGTTGGGTCAGCTAAATCGATTATCTAGGGCAAAACACTTTTAATAACTGAGAAAAAAAATCAAACTTTTGAATTTATACTTTTTTGATAGAGAATCTGAACTCTTATTTTCACGATTATAGATTAATAAAAGATTAAAATATTCATAAAAATATAATATTCTAGAATTATTTAAATGAAAATGACGTAGACGTTGTTCTAGTTTCAAACAACTTATACGATAATCACAAAACTAAAGCAAAATTTCTATTTCAAATTAACAAGAATTAGTTGTTTATTTACTTTCATTGTTGATAGCATTATATACTATATTATCTTTATAATTTCTTAAAGCATTCATTTCATATATGTATGATAAGCAAGACGAACTTTGACGATTTCATTAAAAGTAAATAATCAAATGGTTAATTAATATACAGAGAGATATATAATTATACTTAAATAAATGTGTACCAATTAGTTGAGGTGATTTAACCAAAGCAAGACTATTATTGAGGTACGTATCGAGAAATCATATGTTCATATTTCCAGTCATCCTGTGAAACATCGAAAGCTCTTATTATTTTCTTTCTGTTGATCCCAGAACGAAAATTTCTAGATTATGGATCGTTCATCTTTTAAGATTTCTGATGTATAATGACTATCAATTCGTTTCTGTTAAAGATTAATACTTCAACTCGAGAATCCATAAAAATTAAATATTTCGGCGATAGCCTACCATTTCTATTCGAATCTACATCGAAAGTCTGTTTACTAACGTTCCAGCGAACGAAACTATCGATGTTATCTGCAATAAATTGTATTCTACCGATTCAAAATTAAAACTTCTCATTCCTGAAGATTACTTTCGCCAATTACTAGAATATGTACAACTAAACGTACACATTTTCTTTTTAACATAACATATCTATGATCAATGTGACCGTGTTTCATTCAATGGACACATCACTGCAGTAATTTTCGCTGAAATCTATATGATTCATTGGGACGATAGTTATCTGCCCAGCTTAGTAAACAACGCTAATTACAATGTTATGTAGCTGGCGTCGATATGTAGATGATTTTCGCATACTCAATAGAAAAATAATCAATGGCCGAATTCGAAAACAAATTTCAAGTTGCAACTTACGTCGAAGCAGCCGGCGAATTGAAAAACGAACGAGATCTCAATCCAATATTCAAGAAAAGGCGAAAACGAAAAAAGCATCCATTTCCATCGATATCAATTAACCGGAAAAACTTTTTCTTTGAAATTATGCATATCATATACAACATGATTAAATGAAGCGAATTAAGTAAATCATCAACATCATGAGTCGGTGGGCTGGAAAGCTCTATTTAAATTAATCAATTTATGTTCAACAAGAATAACTAAACGAAAAATTTATCTATTATAAATAATTCTTCTTTTCGTAAATCAGTGTTAAACGGTTAAACTTGAAATTGTTTCAATGAAAAAACATTAGAAACATCTTATGAAATGTATTAAAATATAAACCCTATTGAACAATTAGTTACATTAAATATCACCAACCAGAAGACTACAGATAATCCGATCATTTTTTGCATTCAACAGTAAACTAAACAAAAATATGATTAATTTAATATTTTATGTTTTTATCAAACTCACTTCTTTTTTTGTCAACTTCTTATTATTGGTAACACTACACATACGAGCAATTTGTTCAGCACGATATTGTGCATCGCGATCACCTATATACGAATAATAGAATAATTATTGACTTATTTTTATGAAAATTATTGTAACTTTACACATATGACAACTGTATATGCCCGAATTTTTCCAGCACCGATCAATGAAGCACCAGAGATGTGTTCAAATTTTAGATGACATATGAGGCCAATCGTGCTCTTCAAAATGAAAAGCAATCTTTGACTGAAGACAATAGACCTCATTCTTTCGGTTACCTAGGAGAATGCGAGTTAGCAAGCCGAGCATTTATTTATCGTGGCATATCATTCATGTCTGATACTCTGCATTAGATTTATCACGGTACTTTTGTGCATCTAATAATGTTTCTACAATTGATTTTAATATACTATTTTATTGAAATAGAAGAGATTATTGCAATTATGGACTCAAATATTAAAAAAAAACGTCATGGTGCATATCCAAATGTCTTAATGAAATTAATATCGACCTAGGAGATATACGATACCCGAGTACAATAACGCGAGCACCCCGGAATATAGTTAAGTGCTTGAATTTTAAAGTAATGAATCTCGTATATTGCTATCGATTGGCTATCCTGTTTGTTTTTAGATATTTACCTGAGACGTACTATGAACATCTTAGAATATTATCATTTGTTATCACTATTGAAGAATCACGTAGTATCTCATCAAAAAATCTAAATCATATGGCATTTTTATTATCGAAATTTGTGGATGAATTCCCTTGTCGTGAACGATACATCGTTCAGGATATGCATGTAGTTAAGCATTTCGCAACAACTGTATCCGATTTTAGACCACTATTTAATTACAGTACATTCAATTATGAAAGTGTTAATGGTAACATATTTTCTGAGCTATAATTTATATTAGCCATATTGTCTTTGCTCCTTCTGTAGGATATTTGTCTACGTCAATTCATGGCACCAAATGGCTTGTCAGTGAATTGGTATGATATATTCTTATTATATAAACAAACCTATAAATTGTCGAAAGCACATTGTACGATATATTCTCTCGTACATTTCACAAGTGACGCATGAAATGTAAACAAACACAACCAAAAGCAAAAATCCG
This sequence comes from Rotaria socialis, assembly GCA_905331475.1. Lineage (NCBI taxonomy): Eukaryota > Metazoa > Rotifera > Eurotatoria > Philodinida > Philodinidae > Rotaria > Rotaria socialis. The sequence continues at coordinate 255,752 of CAJNYU010003734.1, forward strand.
ATAGGGGACAACTTTTGTAATTTGACTATGAGCTATTATTCAAAAACAAATGCCAAAGGACTGCAAAGTCGCACCAATGAAGTCAAGTATAAGTTCTCACTTGTCATTCTGCATAATGAAGTACAAACAATAAGAACTATTAATCAATAGCAAACGGCTCGTTTTACTCTTTTAGTCGTGCCTAAAAGCACAATATTATCAACAAAAGATAATTCTAGATAGAAAACATTTGCCGATGCTACTATAGTTTACACATACGTATATGGGTAGTATAAAATATGGAATAATTCGAAAAATATATTATACTGAAGAACAGAAAGAAAACGTTTTGGCAATACAATCATTACAGAATACAAGCTGCGACACCTTGAATATCGAAGGACAAATTTTTGTTAATGAAAACCTTATCTTCGGTAACATATTATCAAGTTAAGTGCATCTGATATCATTCGAAAACGTAATCAAACAAGAGTGTTATTATGAAAGGCATGATAAATACTATTTTACACGCTTTTCGAATCTGCGTGAATCTTCGTAGAGACTATTTTCATTATCGTTCACTTCACTCACTGTTCATAACATCGTTCAATAAACAGATTTGCTTTCTCCTAATCTGTGAAAGTTATTCTTTTACCCAATTCTCCCACTAATTCGAATCTGATCCTGAAAAAGATTTTCCACATAACTCCTCAGCCTACAAAACCCTCTTTCTGTCTATTAATGGTTACTCATGATGCAGACTTCATTTGAATTTGGACACAATTGTAATACCGTAGTGAATAGTGTCCAGAGAGCGGTATATCACATGAATGGTATGCATCAGTTATGGACACCACGGTTTTGTGCAACCGCAGCTAGAGAAAGCCGCTACAAGACGCGGTTTCACAAAACTGACTGCGGTATGAAGCGGTTTTACTTGAAATATTTTTACGTGGGTTTCGAAGTGAAAAAGCTGAATAAAGCATTGTACATGCCTATTATATGTACATATATTTAAAAATTATTTCTTCAAATATTAAAAATAATCTAAGTTTTTATTTTTTTTATTTATTTATTTTTACGTACACACAAATGAAAAGTGATGAAAAAGCTCCTAAATTCTAGCAAAGAATTCGCCATTCTTAATAAAAAATACAATATCATCACTCTTCATTAAATGTTTATTAGCACACAGATCATCAACCCACTGATGTAAAAATTCATTAAAATGTGATGATGTTGTTGATTGAGGTTTTTGCGAATCATTCTGTTTCTTTTGTTTTAGGTTTTGTTTAATTGAATTTTTTGGAATATCTAAAGACCGACGATGCAGAGATGGTACTGTAAATGATGTGGGGCTCTCATTTCTGAGAGCATTTTCTGGTGTATCATCATGAAAATGAAAATTAACAAAAAGTCTTTTAATTTGTAAATCTGTTTCAGGATTATTGTGAAGAATAACTTCTGAGCGAAATTGTGCTGGCTGTAGTTGATCATTCATTGTAAAACGTATAGGCTTTGAATAGGAATCAATGTTATCGTATGGAGAAGTATCGCCAATAAAATGTCGTTCTTCAACTTTACACTCGATAAGAAGAGACTCTGATGGTGAAGGACACGAAGGATACCAACATTTATTACGATTGTTAACTAATCTTTTTTTTGAATTCGGTGGTTGCGCTTCTGAATTTTGTGAGACGAAGAATTCTTGTACTTGATATGTCATTTATGGGTCTATAAAACAAGGATGATAAATTGTGAAATAATGTCTTTAAAGTTGTTTCGTTCTTCTATCTTTATTTTGTTTTTCAATTGCTTGTTATCTACAAATGTGTATCACACTCATCATCACTTTCTCTTTGATGGAAAAAAGGACAATCAGGTTAATGTGTTCTTTCATTTTTTTCCTCTCTCTCTCTCGCTCTGTCTCATTTGTTTATTTCTTTTTTGTTTATCAAGATAGATATTTTCAAAATTGGATAAATGAATTTTTATCAATACTTACCCGATTGAATAATGATTATATTATAAGTTGGGAAAATGATTGAGACCATATGATGTTTGAAGAGCAAATCGTTAGTCAATTTATTTATGCATTTATCATTCGATACTGTTATTCAGTATTTCAAAAGCAAACACTATTTTTTCTTTCTTCCTTCTTTTCTTTTCTTTTTCATTCTCACTCTCACATTTAGTTATCAGCATCCGACATTGTTGACAGACAAACACACGCACACACATTCATGTATCGCATCCTACGAAGGTAGACATAAACCACTTGTGCGTATGTGTATGCTGCAAGTTTCGTAGATTATTGTTTAGTCATGTTAATGGTGCTCTTCTCTTTTCATACGGCATCTCCAATTTAAATAAGACGAACTAGAGTATTACTTGCCATCAAAAAATAACAACAATTGTAGACGCATTAAAGAAACTGACAAAGTGTATATTGAATACAAAAGTCTTACTTGTGTTATTGAAGGTGAGAGAATGGCTGGTACGTGTCTTTTTTGACTGCTCTTTTGTATTGCATTAATCAGACTTAATTTGCAATTAATCTTACATCTTCTTTTTTTCAAAACTTCAATTAAGCGTTTTTTTTCTTAAATTTATACCCATTCGTTCGTCATCGTTATATTAAATTGATCGGTGGATGTGAAGCAACACGTAAAGAAAGTGACAAAAACACATATGAAAAATACTTTGATTTATCATGAAATGAGAAAGAAACTTGGAATACTGCTCTTGCTTTGGTACTGTTTTTTATTATTGATTGCTCGATAGACACAATTCTCTAGTGCAAATATGTGTTACAATTATAGAGTATATCAATTATTGTTTAGACAACATTCAAACATAATTACAATGCCAGAACAATCAAAATGTACTTACAAAAATAGTCAAATATTGAAACAGTAAAAGCATTAAATACGCTATTCGACCGTGATATATTAGGTTATTACGATAGTAATTAACGACAATCCTAAGAGTAGAGAACTAACGTAGACACGATCAGGTTTCAGAAGTTTTCAATATTAATAATTTTTCAGCTCTCTTTCACCTCAAAAAATCGATCTTGAATTGTGTGTAACTTCAAATCTTCTAAAATTTTAATCATTCATCAATACTGTAGCATAGAGACTAGAGCAACATCTTTAGTCATAATTCATAATTTTTTCGGGAGATATTCCATAAACATCAATTAAAAATAGTGCATTATTTGGTAAGCGGAAAGTTCTCTTTTGATTTGCATTCTATAGGTTATTGATTTCAATTTTATTATCTGAATGTTAGAATGTAGGAAATGGCGTAGCTTTTTATAATTTTCAATTCATCCGGATTGATAAGCCATGTGCTCGGAAAATCTCTAAAAAACTAATGATTGAATTAGAAAAGTACGCTTCAACATGAAAGTAAAAAGGTGCCATACCTCGAATTGCATCTTGCTGTTTCAAATATGAAAAGAGTTCAATAGATAAAATGACGATGCACAGAGAACACGATGTTTTGCGTTCAAAAACATATTAACAGACGAACGAAACATTTCTAAATTGTTCTGTAGGACAGACGCAAATTTATTTTTCAAACAGAAAATGACGAAAATTATTTAATGTTTTTGGAAGAAAAAAGAAGTGTCTATAGAGTATAGTATCATGCCACTTATAAAATATTAGATTTCAGATTATCTTCCTATCATGTATCTCAGGTTTCATTTTATTGACAAAACTTGACTGTTTTTACCAGGGAAGGAGGGGCACAAGAAAACGTTTTTGATCAAATAAGCAGTGTAACAAAAGTAGTAATAACTGCCAGAATAAAACTGGCATCAAAAGTTATTTGTAAGAAGAATATATATGATCTATTCTATTCGAAAACTACTGAATTTTAATATTCCTAATGAGTTGCTATTTTTCTAGAAAGTGCATGCCTTAAAAAAATTTCTATGTCAAAGATACTTCACCATAATCATCTTAGATGATATGACTTACTTTCTTTCATCATAGAGAAAGTAGTAAATTATATCTTACAGTGTCCAATCATTCACTCAATAGAAAAATAGTTAACTCTTTTGAATCTGCATAATTCGTATATTTCAAGAATATATTAGACTCTTCTTACGCATTGTTTTCACGTCAAATTTAGAGAAGCAGGTGTAGTTTTTTTAAACGTAAATAACACTACGAACTGTGAAAATTAATGTATACAAATTGTCGAGTCATTTATGCTTTTACAGATGCTATTGACTTTTGAAAACGAAGTTAAAGTTCAGCGCATTCTTTTGAAATAAAAAATTTCTTTTTTTTTATACTCGAAAGCAAAAAGACAATACCATCTTTTTGTGATCATACACGATACTAATTCAATCTTACTATGGATCAGTTTTTACTGAGGATTATACATATCCATTTTAACTCTTGAATAATTGTCTTAGTGTGGATATTTATCTGATAGAACTAGTGTAAATACTTTAAGCAATGTCAACATTCGATAGTCATTTTGAAAAGTTCTGATTGTTACAGGAGTTTCTTAAATATTTATTCAAGTATTCTATGTTAATGTCAATCTACTTCAAAACATTGACAGATCTATTGAAAACTTAATCTAGATATATTATATCTGCAACTATTTTTATGTAATCAGCTGAAAATTTAAGATAAATAATAAATTATTTCTTGAAAAGTGTCCCGGCTATGTTATTATATTATGATATATTGTATGATAAGTACAAGTACGAAAACAAGAAATAAACATTACGTAGACGAAAATAATTATACCAAAATACGAGAACCATACGATATGTATACATATTAAAACACGACAGAAAAATACAACGAAACATGAAAGACATTGAAGAAAGCTTCTTCTCATTGTCTCATTGAAATATGAATAAAATTGCAAAGCGAATAGACGTTCTACTGATTGAAATTAAAAGAAAATTATTTAATCCCCATTTCAGGTTGTATTTTCACTGGGCTCACAAAAACGGAGAGCTTGAAATTCTAACGAATCGATAGAATTTTCTCCATTTGAGTTTCTTTTTATCGTATTCGTTAAGTGTAAATTTGGTAAATCTTCGCATTGACCATCGGGCAACGTTATCACGCTAGGTGTTGATTTACTTGATCTATAATTCGATTGGCATAGTGAATCAGTAAATGTAACGCTTTTAACAGATGTGCAGGTATTTAACTTTGAGCATGAGTTATCATGAACATTCGAAGCTGATGCAAAGTTATTACTGTTTTCTTTACTATTAGTTGTTTGACTGTTTTCGAAATGTGATTGTTTGCGTTGATGTGCATTATAACTGCTCCACGAGTCGCTGGATAAACCGGGAAAAGAATAAGTTTTTGATGCTTGTTTTAATATACCCTCAAAAATAAAGAAAAGACAAATTAAAATACAATTAGTATTATTTAATTTGACATACTTTAGGTTTGAATTCTCCATTTAATTTTGGTTTTGATTTTAAATCAACTTGATTTTCTAGCGTCTGTTGATGAACAACTGATGGAGTTGGCATGATTTGTGATGTGTGAACAGTATTGTTTTCGAGTTCTACCCGTTTATTATCATAAGCATTATTCGTTTTTTGTTTTTCTTGATTTTTAGATTTCGATTTAATTTTTGAGTAAAAAAGATTTCTAATAAAATTTTGCGAACGTCGACGATTACTTTTTTCTGTTGATTTCGTTGTCAGAATTTTATGCTTTTCGAGTACTATTTTTGGTGCTTCACCAGCGAAAGTTATTTTCTGTTCAGTAGAGATTGATCGTACCGATAGATGAAATTTATGCAGATGATGAAAGTCTTTAGCCATTGGTCGTATCTAAGAAGGTACTTGACTTCGACAGAAAATGAAACGACAAAATGACAAATCTGAATACGAAAATAAAATATGACATAAAGTGTCTATGCTTTTTATCAATAGATATCAACGAAAAACAAAAATAAACTTCGTTGGTAATTTCTATGAAAGCAAAGAACAGGTATAATAGGTTTTTCTCTTCCTTTCTTTCTGTGAACAATAATCGTCGAAAGGTTAAGCTATTATTAATAGATGAAACAAAAATTTGATTGGTAACAAACTCGTTGATGTTATCATTCGGTGATATTATTCACGTGATAGGAAATTTAAGACTAACAATGAAATTAATAATTGAAATAAAGATACTATGAAAAAGCAAGTGATTGATAAAAAAGAGTCAAAACTAGCATTTGAATATTTTTCTTATTGTTTCTATTTTACTGAAAAGTAAAATGTATTTGGTTCTCTATGTACCGAAAGTGTTAGATATGTACAGATAACATCATTTTTGTTCGAACTTCTATCTGAAATATTCTTATAAATAGTGAGTGATGACTTTCTTGTTTTTTTTTCTTAAATATTTTAGTTTGAATAAATTATTAATTTTTCTACTATAATAATATCTATCCATTGATAAAACTTAAATTTATTGATGATAATAAAATGGTAAGAATGAGAAATTTCTTTGCAGAGTGTCAAATAGATTTTTGCAAAAATGTATTTAACATTTTCGATAGTGAATCATTCGTGTTCTGCACAAAGTTAAAAAATTCTACCGACGATAACTGTTGTCTAAAAGTATAAAATTTATCGTACAATTGTAACCGACTACGAATTCAACGTTAAGAACAAACAAAATATACCCTACGACCTGTTTGTATAATCAAAACATAAAACCTAATAAATCATAATGTGATAATTGTGCCAGTCTACTTGCATTGCATTGGTATATCATTAAGATAAATGCCACCTTGTATAAGCATTAGAGAAACTATAAAATTATAGCTATCATTAATTGAGTTTATTCAGTTCGTTTTGCATTGATTTGTTTTTGACCAAACTTTGTCTATTTACTAATGTTTTATAATGATAATAGTAGCGATAAGATGTCTGGTACTGTTAATCAAGAAACAAATCAATCTGAGATGATGTTGAGTAATAATCTCGGGATTTTATTCTTCATTAAGATGTGATAGATAAAGAAATAAGAATGGAAATTCGTTTATCTCAATCAGTGTATTGTAGAAATCTAGTACATTGTGTTATGTTTTGCACACTATCTATTTGGACTAGATCGTTAAACTGTTAGGTTCCAGGCACTTCTCATTTGGTTCGTCATACACGATAAGATAAATATCAAACGATCTATAGTGATAAAGACCAATGAAAAACGAGGAGCATATTATCAATCAGCAAAGCACTGTTCGAATAAGTCCATAGAGACTGATTACTCTATTACTGATTATAAAGATGACAACAATTTTCCACAAGAGATGTATCTTGATAAGAATTAGTAGGTCAAAAACATTTTACATGAAGAGCATCACCAAATGACGTATAACCTATCACGATCAAAGACAAAAAGATGAGATTGACGAAGAAAGTCCTTCAAGTATTGAATCAATCTTTACTATAAACAATGCGCATAGTATAGACCTTGCTCAGCTATGCTTATCTTAAATAAAACTCTCGTAGGCCATTATTTCTTACTATCGAGATACAACAATTTGATGAAATTTTCTAATACCATTTCAGTATTCTCGTCATAATCACTTATAATATGATTTTTCTAATTGCACCTGACCACGTAGCTTAGAAGAATTAATTATCAAAATACTTTGTTTTCAAAGTTTCCCAATTTTTTCCTGATCCTACTTAAAACTACGACATGTGTAAAACCGTACTTTTTATATAGTTCCTATAAATTTCAAATTCTTACTTCCAGATATAAATAATGACACTTTATGGAAATTTTACAATATAACTACTAACCTATTAAAGTCTCTATATAGATGAAGCTTTCAGATTGAAAACTTTTTTTGTTTTCCGAGTATTCAAAGTGAAGATTATGAAATTCTATTTGAAATATTTTTAAAAGCATTTTACATATGATTCGGTCAGAAGAAGAATATTGTTTGGTCTAGCTACAAAATTTCTTACATCAGTCAAGCAATTTCTTTGGTACCTGTTCTAGAAAATGGGAAATCTTTTGTTTTTTTTTCTCTTGTAATGGATCTCTTAATTTTACTGTGGTTCGTCTATTACATGATTTCAATAGTCATGAGTTTGAAAGTTTATCATTGTTAAATTACACATTGATGCTCATGTTCTATTCAAAATTACACATATTTATGACTTTAGTTAAGAATAATCGTAAATACACATAGTTTTTGAGATGAATATATTTTTTGTTATAAGCTCTAATGGTCTAGTTGATATTTATTAGTATCTTTGAAACAGAGAGAGATTTCGATTACATTTTAATCAAAAATGAAGGCAACTATAATCCCGATATATATATATATATATAAAATACATAAAACAGTAGAATAGGAAAAAGTTGCAAACAAAAAAAAACATTTAACTGATTTCTAATACAAAAATATAATCCGAAAGAAAATAATAACTTCGTTCCATATCACCTTCACATAGGTATGGCAATCGAGTTATTTTTTTCAAGCGAAAACCTAATGGTTGAAAAATATTTGAAACAATTTCATTTATCTGTTCTTCAGGTAAGCGACCTTCTATATGAATTGATTCATCTGGACGATGATCTTTACTATATTCAAAATAAGGCTTGAATGGTAAAACAAGACTCATTATAACGCGGCCATGATTAGGATTTGTATGTTCGCGAATTTTTTTCAGTAAACTCAATGGTTTTTCACAGCGATCAAGAACATTCAAACATGTTATTACATCAAATTTTATATCTCCCCATTGGTCTACATCAAGTATTTCATAACCGTAATTTGAAAGACTCCATTGCATTACTTTCGACATCTCAGTAGCGTAGACTTTTTCGAATAGGCTAGCCATTCTTCTAGTGACAGAGCCATCTCCAGCACCAATATCAAGAAGTGATTTGAATTTGAATTGTGAATTATTATCGAGGCCAAGTAATGTTTTAAATTGATTAGTAGAATAAACAAACATACGACCACGACCAATTAAACCATTAGCTAAAATAAAATATAATGATAAAAATGCTATAGACTTCTTAAAGAAAAAAAAACAGTTTCGTCTGAAATGTTAAATAGATTTATAAATATCGAAAATTTCTTTGTAATAATTTTCAATTTATATAAAAGAATATCATTTCAATCTATGAGATTCTTTTGTGTCCAATGCTATTTATCTTCCATAAAAAGAACCTAAGAATATACCTGATGTTCGTGCAATAAATACAGTCAATAAAGAACTAGCAAGACTATGAAGAACTTGTAGAGGTATATTGTCAGATCTGTTTTGACTTTGATCTATAAATTTAGTTGTTTCTTCATCTTCATGAAATTCATGAAATAGTTCTCGAAGTTCTTCAAGTAAAAGATCACTTCGTGTTAAACGATACCATGTACGTCGATCAATATCTGCTAAATGTTGATCGCTTTCTATTTTTGTTAATGCAGCTTTAGCCCAGCTGGAACGAACCGGTAAATAAGATGTTTTTTGACATTGAGAACAACATTCGTTGTTGTTTATCATCTAAAAAATAAAGAAGCTGTATTTTATGGTTCTGCACAAAATCGAATGAATCGTCTATAGTTGATGAAAGATTAAACCCATTAAAAAAATCAGTTCCTTCAATATTATTATCTTTTATTTAAAAGATAAAGCTAAAGTATGTGTCAAAATTCTTAATCAAATTGATTGATAAATTCTGACGATACTATGCAAGAAAACTAAAACGTATTAACGAAAACTAAAACTATGAATTAATCATATTTTCATTCTTCCATAATCCATCTATTTTCACTAAGCGTCTTCTGGGCAAGTCGCCGAACATTATTCATTATAGTCTTCTTCACCATTAACATTTATTAAAGTAATACCAATACCTTTTTTTTGTATTTAATCTATGTACATTTGATCACATAGTTGTTTTTAAAATTTTCAGTACTCACATTATTAGTATCATGCATGAATAGAATTAATAATTATTTCCATGCAGCGTATGCTGACTTAGCCCAATCGTATATTTTTTATTTAATCTTCAAACGAAACAGGAAACGACAATTATAAGATGACAAAATAAAATAATCAATAGATAGATAGACATATATATATTTCGGAATAGAAAAAGAAAAATATTAATTTCCTTCACAAATTACAGTAATAACACTAGCTTCCATAAGAACAGGATCTAAACATCTCATAGCCGTACTACTAACAATTTCTTCAAGTAGATTAGTTATAAATCTATCGTCGTTATTAACAAATGACCAAAGATAATTGTATAAATAATTAATATCAACTTGTACTTGTTGTAAACCATAACGTGAAAATGTTTTTAAACGAATACATTCTAAATATGTTTTTAAAAGTAATTTAATTATGCTAGATAAAATAGAAGTTTTTTGAAATTGTAAATCAATGAATATATCTAATTTTTCATTGAATACTTTATGAAAATTAAGTTGAAGATTTCCCGTGGAACCAGCTGAACTACCTGGTCCACCGCTTGTTGCTCGATCAAGTGCTGAACTACGTGGCATTATTATTGTACGACGGCCACCATCAGAACTTCGAGCTCCTCCACTAACTAAATTCGAACGATGATAATAACGACCATAAGACGATGATAATGGTGCTGGTGATTGTTGATCATTATACAGCGTTTTGACTTGTTTATCTATTTGAGTTAAATCTTCAATAATACGTTTCATGACTGAACGAACATGTCTTGGTTCGACAGTATTCAACCAATCTCGAGTTTCAATGGATTTACGAAGCATTTGAGACAATGTGAAACCTTGAGAACAAATATATTGTTTAAGTAATTGTTTGGCAATAACACTAAATTGTTTTTGAACTGCAATTAATTTCGAACGATCAATTGAAAATGATGATGATCCACTTTTTTGATTATCGCCTAAATAGTTGAGAGAATGATAAAGAAATTTATTTAATGAACACTATATATATATATATACTTCGTTGATTATTTTCAAGAATAAAATGAAACTTTTCTTCAAATACCGTACATAAATAAGGCGTTGAACTTGAATCAAAATCAAGTATTAATTTACTCAAGATAAGTAAAAGAATTGGCGGTGATGATTGTTCATGTCTTATCATTGTCGAATGATTACTTGCTGTTGTATACTCATGTTCAAAATAGGTTATTAAACGTTCTAATAATGTTAAAAAGAATCCGTTCCATACATGATTTGTAGCAAATTGTTTCATAAATACATTTTTCTTTCCTGCATAACAAACTAATTCTGTACCATCGAGAAATTTTGATAAATTTTGAAATGTTGATTTAATATCATTAGTCAATTGTTTAAGCATTTTATCAACACATTGTGATAAATTAAGTTGCGATGGTTGATGGTCAGATGACGATTGGATTTGTTCATTTGTTTGAATGATAGTTAATGATTTTCTTAATTCAATAATTTGATCGTGAAAATGTCGATCGATACGTGAATGATAGAATTTTAAACGACATTCAATGGCAAATTTTAGAAATGCATCGAGCATTGAACGCATTTTTTCTAATGCATGTTGAGTAAATAAATATTTGTAAATATCGCTTGATGAACGACGTAAAAATCGATCTATTGCGCGTACATATAATTGAATATCATCATCTTGTCCATAGTATTTTGATTGAAATAAATCATGAATAAATTTTATATAGGCAGAATACAGTTCAAGTAAAAAATTTTCTAAGTAATGTTTACAACGTTCTTTATATTCATCTTCAATACTTGGCGATGATGGTATATTCGATGGATTTCGAATGAATAATAATTCATAAGATTCAACAAATTCATGAAGATTTTTCATGTAGGAATTATAGCTTGTATCAACAAATTCAAGTATATCCATTGGATGCATTTCTATTTAAAAGAATACGACTTATAAAATATGAATGGCATTTAATTACTATATCGAAAATTAGTTTCAATTAAAAACAAATTCATATTACTTACGTTGTGCAACTACATTTGATATTGTTACTGATGATGACAACGATCCCAATTGACTTTCAACAACAATAAGTTGTTGTTTCATTAATTCTAATGGATGTTCGAGTCTTAATTTATTTTGTGAAAGATATTGTTGAGCAAGATAATCAGATGATTCACCTAATTGCAGTAATAATTTAACTACATTACTTGATGATGTTTGTTGTTGATCAATTCTTGATTTAAGTTCATCACGTATATTAGTCATTGTTTCTTTACATGTCTGTTGAATATGATTAAACGATGGTATATGTTCATATTTTTGTAATGCTTTTAAGGCTTTTGTATAAGTATTTACTGCTAAATCATATTGATTATCATCAGCATATTCTTTTAATTTAGCCGGTAATTGAAATAGATATTGTAGTTTTTGTAATAGTACATGTATGCTTGTTAATTTACGTATTTCTTGACGGCGATTATCGAGTGTTAAATGTATTTGATGATTATTTGAATTAATCGTACTCATTGTTGATATAAGACGTGTCATTTCATCTTCCATTGTTTTAAAGTCTTTTTTCATTTGACGAATTGTATCTGTTGCTGATATAAATTTATTATAATTTTCATACACAAGTGTTTGCATTTCATTATCAAGAGTTTTTATTTGTTTGGTTAATAACTGTTCTTTATCTATCAATTGTGCTAAACGTGATTCGCGTAATAATTTAGTAACATACGTTTCAGGATCAAAGCCAGGACTATCAATATTTGTTGGATCATATGTAGAAGGAAGAATATTTGCTTGAGAATTTGATGTAGATTTTGAAGGATCCATTGCCTAAATATTACAGTAGTTTATCTGTAATAAAACGATAGGTAATTGTTTATTGATTTCAAATGATACATATATATATATATATTTCTTTGTTTCTCAATTCTCATCGATCGAGATTAGATTCATTGATCAAAGTTTGAATCATTTGAATGTAAAATAAAATAGAAGAAGAAGAAGAAGACGAGAACAAACCTGCATCTCGTTCGTCAAGAAGAATCACCATAGAAAAAGATTTATTCAAGTTGGTTGATCGATTGTTTGTTAGCGCCCTCTGTTGTTTACTCATCAACCAAAATCTCTCACTCAAAAGCACATTCATAAAACACTTCCACAAAATTTATTTCGAGGTATACAAAACACGCTTACGCTATTTAAGAGTATGAAATGTATCATATTGTTTTCTGTACAACGTGAATAACGGAATTCAATTCTTTTTCAAAGGAACACATATTTTAACGTAACCGAAGTAATTTATCTAGGCGAAATAGATGATATCAATAGAAGTCTTGAAATAGTTTTATTGGTAGCTATAATTTTTGAAATTTATTGTATTTGTTCGTTCTATAGGTTTTTCGTCATTTGATTTTAGAAGTTTGAACATAAATCATGTTTTAACTTTTATTCACTTCATGCTGGGATCGTGTAAAAAGAAATAATTCAATATATAACATGCAATTCCAGAGCTATTTTTAATTCGATAAACTAATATTAAATTATTCAAATAGTCTGCCATCACTATCATCTGTCGAGTTTTCTGACAAAAGACTTTCTCAGCAATGAGTCATTTTAAATTGTCGCATACTATATATATATATATATGATCAAGAAGTTCTTAAAAGCAATTCAAAAAGATATAACTATTCTTCTGGCAAAGATTGAATGAGTTCTTAATATTGCGAAGTATATTAAAACCTTGAACCACCGATCTTTGAACGTTCGACCTGTGTCTTTCCACAGACGATGAACATGCCCATATGTCCATATGGAACTCCATCAATCTTTATTAATAGAAATAGATTAACAACTAATGATATCTTTTTTTCCGGAAAAATAAATAACAACTCTCTAATTATGATCTAGTTGTATTTAGAGATAGAAAATCATCACACTCATCTAAGCATCCTTAAGAATACTTTTTAAATTATACTAAACTATATACTATCGTCTTTTGTTTGTTTGCTTTTCTGTGTGAAAGTTGATTTTTCGCTGTTAGGGCTTGCAAATAATCACACAAAACTACAACCCAAAGAATTGACAGATGTTCCTCAAATTAGTTGACGTTTTAACTGCCATCCTCTCCCCCGGACATGAGAGATGAATAAAGAGATCCAGTTGCTGTTTGTATATACTAGGTCACATACAAATCTAGTTATTATTTTTAGCAGACTAATTATTAATTTATTTTGCTACGGTAAGAAAATATTTTCATTATTTTTGATAAAAAACAGAGCCATATATAAATTCTCTTCAAATACTATCAGCAATTCTTTTCTACATATCTAACCCCCACCATCAAATACTTATTGTAGTCTACGACTAATATATATAGTGTTTGGATAAATCACAAAGAAATCAATGCCATAAACCTAAAATGAACAAATAATTTCATCTTTTATTCCTTTATTTAAAAAAAACGATATGATTTTTAAGAGCATTCGACGGTAAACATCATATATTTTTAATTTCTATAGAATCATTCTTTTCAGGTTGTGTTTTATCACGTATGATTCCTTTGTGGGTTGTTACCGTCATTCGTGCGATAATTGTTTATATACGTATATATATATATTATAATGACATGTTTTTATTTTCTATTAAACATTCAGCAAGTATTGGTCATAGTAGTTCTGACACAAAAAGAAGCTTATGGATGCCTCAATTAGTCTCTACTTCTTCTATAACTATGGTTTAAATTTACAGTTGGAACAGAAAATCTTATGAGTACCTTGACAACAAGTAATTTCATCATGTTTTTAACATAAGAGAATATTAATATTATAATCAATGAAGATAAAAATTCTTTTCTGAAGCCTTTTCACATCTTTTGTCGCTCGGGGTCTGGTGTAACCTGAGCTGCCAAAATCGTGTTTTCCATTCATAATTCAAATGTAAACTAATATGATCGAAGGTGCGTCAAAAATCTTTTCTAAGTTATTTATGACCTTGGAAATAGACGATCTTGTTCCTTACAACAACAACAAAATAAATAAATAAATATACAATAATAAATTGTTTTCCGTCTATTAAATAATAATAATTTTTTGCTAATTTAGTTTTTAATTCTGCTCTTAGAAAACTAATAATGTCTTATTTATTGAAAGAGTACTTGATTTCTTTCATTGATGCCGTCTGACCTTAATCAATTTTTTTCCTATTATATAATATTTTAATATAGTAAAAAGAAAAGTCTTGGTTGAGATTTTTTAAAGAGCCCATAATCTGGGATGAATGTCTGACTTAATTTTAAAAAAAATACTAAGTATCGCCATGATAATAAAAACATTAGCACCATTGAAAACTTGAGTAATTTTCTTTTAATAGCAATAAACAATAGCAGAATGATTGATTTGATCAATGCAAACTGCCTAATTATAACTAAAAGCATAGCCGACTTATCGCATACTATGAAAATAATTGTCAATATGATTGATGAATTCTTTTTTTCTCCTTTATCTTTCTTCGGCACTAAGTGTACGTTTTATATGCATCTTTATGTTCATTATTTCCAAATTAAATTTCCAACTGCAATGTGATGATTATTTTTTTCATAAACACGATTTTTTAGACTTTGCCAATAACTACCTGTAACCGAACATCGGAATCGTTTAAAGAGATCATTAAATTCTTCCATAGTCCATTGAATTCTTATAGGTTGACGAGATCTTGTTTGGAGATCAAAACGAACTCGTCGTTGTTTATTATTCTTTTTTGAAGGCTTTTCATCATTCATTTTCTAATTTTTTAATGTCAATTAAATAATAAAATACACAAAAAAGTCAATCTATAATATCTCAATTGGTTGTCAATAGAGATATTAGTATTAATTTATTTATTTCCCTCGTAAAGTATGTAACACATCATACGTCATATATCACATTGCGAGAAAAAAAGAGAGAAACATATATTCATATACACGTACTGTTCGATGATGACTATTACAAAAGAACGAAGAAAATAGAGTAAAAGTAAAAATAAATGGGAAAACGAAACAACATATGCTTCGAAAAAATTCCAGACTAGACCATTTATTATGTATTTCTATTTTCTATAATATACATGCGCTTTTTTCCAGTCTATTTCAGAACGTATTCAACGTGCATATTTAGATAGACCATCCTAAATATTCAAAAGAAGTAAAGATCAGAATATTTTCAAATAAACTTACCAGTAAATAATATTGAATACAATAAAAGCAACGGGGAAAAGAACTGCGGAGACAATATCAACCTTGTTTGAAAAATAAAAACAGTAAATTCCGAGGATAATTTTCTTTTGCTATTAACTTACAAATTGTGCACTGTCACGAATAGGCTTAGCTGGCTGCGCTATACGAGCCGGCTGAGGCACGGCAATCACTGGTGGTGGTGGTGGTGGTGGTGGTGGCGCAATAGCTGGTGTCGATGATGTTACATTTGCGTTTGACATGGATGAATATTGTACATGAGAGCTAGTATTACCACTTGTATTTCTATCCCCACCACTAGATTTATGAACCAGTGTCTCCATCATTTCACCACCATCCTGTGCATCATCTTTTTTATAAAAATGTACTTGAGCAAGACGATTTCCAATAACCTAAGAAGATGATATAGAATATGTTTCTGCAAAATAATGTCACAATATATTACACAACAGATAAACTCATACAATATAGAAATAGATAAAAATCTGCTTGTAAATCATATAACAAATAATAAAATTAAAATAAAGAAACTAATAATATTATGTGTATAGTGAAAATTATTTAAAACAAAATATAAAATAATTTGTGATGGTAAATATGTGAATGAGTGAAAGAAGAAGAAAAATAATAACAAGGGGGGGAAATATAATCTAGTGACTAATTTACTCTCTCAGCAGCAAAAGATGAACCATTCTGTAGCCTTTGAATCAAAGTTAATTTCGGCGGTCTGTTCGAACTTTTCTTCTATAAAAATAAATTTTATAATAATAATAAAAATACTAAATTCTAGTGTATTGATGATTGCAAGAAATAACAGAAAATAACAAAAGAAAAAGAAAGTCTTTTGATTTTGTTATACAAACAACTTACTTCTTTTGAAAAGCGAACTTGCTGTCGTAATTCACCTTTGCGTGCAATAACATTGACCAATGCATATTCAAGTAAACCAGCAAAAACAAATACAAGGCATGCTGACATCCATACGTCAATTGCTTTGATATAAGACACACGCGGGAGTTGTGATCGTATACCTACATACAGGACATATATCATATTCTCTATTGCTAATTAGTATGACAAAAGGCATTAGGCAAAGCAAAAAAAAAGCAAGAGGCGCTATGGGATTTATCATTGTTACCTGAGCTTTGTGTAGTAACGGTAAGAACAGTTAAAAGCCCGACTGAAATTCTTGCTGGAACCTTAATATATATATATATATATATATATGTATATATATATATCTATGAATGAAAATATCAGCTCTAATGTATTTAATAATCTTACCGATTTATGATCAATCCAGAATGAGACAAATGAAAGAATTACAATGAGCATTGATGGAATATAAACTTGAACTATATTAAATGATTTTCTTATGTTTTTTCTTCTTCTTCTCGTCAAATAATAAGCACGATTAAACTCACCGAGATAATAACCAAATAGACGCTTTAAATGAAGCACAACAAGAAGGCATGTAAAACTGCCTAGAATATTAATCGTTCGAAGAAAACAAAGCTACTATATAAGTGATGATAGAAAAAAAAAACTTTCTTCATTGACACATTTCTTTTTGCTGCTCATGTAGATATCAAAGAAAAGGAAACGGAAATTATTTATAATCGGAAAAAAAATATTATAAAAAAGATACTGAACAATAAAATGTAAATTAGTGCATGTGTTTAAATATAATCACGGCTGAATAACACAAAATACTAGTGCATTAATCATTACATATTGTGTGTTTAAATAGTTGTGCAAGCAAAATGCGCGTGTCTGTGCTAGCTTTACAATTGAAAAAAGCACAAAAAGACGTGTGTTTTTTTGTACCTTCAGCTTTTGTTGTTAAAGTAACAATGCAAAGCAAACTTAATAAAGTTCGTGCAGGATGTGATTTATAGTCGACCCAAAACGCAACAAATGATAAAGCAACTATCAATGTTGCCGGTAAATACAGTTGTTGGATATATAAATTGACATTTCGTTGAAATGCTAGGTGTACTTCAAGACAAGTGTACGTGCCTATGAGGGGAGTGAAGGAAAACTTAGTTATCACAAAGTAAGTTAGAATTGGTGCTGTATATTATTAGCAATACAATGAAATTGTGAGAGAAATGAAGAAAGTTGTTTTTTCTTTCGAAAATTATGAATAACGTAGATATCTAACCTGTTGCTGTTGTTCGATTACAATACCGTGCTTCGTGGTTACTCAAAACAAAGTCAGGCATTTCAAGGTCTTCATTTACTCTGATAGCACTTATATTTTGGGTTTCATCCCAAAAGAACGCCAAATCAGTTGTACCAAAACCGTCTAAATCAAGACCAAAATATAAATCAGAAAATAAAACAAAAAAAAAGTAATGTATGGATTAATTAAATGAATACTGTTCTTTCTTTTTTTTTAATTTATTATTTGAAAGATTTTTTTTTCATATAAATTCCTGTTTGTTTTTTAGATAGAAAAAAAAAGCTTAAGACGACTTCTCTAGAGAGATTTAACGTACAGCTGCCAATGTTGACAACACATGTTTGATTATCAAGTGGAAATTTTTGTAATTTCATTTGGCAATCAAGTTTAAGTAGAAGTCTAAACATATAATAAATATATGAAATAATAATTTATGCTGGATTTTTCGTTAAATAATAATCAAACCTTTGACTGTACAGTACTTTTCCATCGAGATGAATACGAATTAATCGATTGGGTACTGTGATGTCACTTCGTTTACCTTCTTTAGCATTACGAAAAAAAGAATCAGGTACCCATATACGATCAATAAGTGAATAGTGCAATGTAATCTGTGGTGATTTTTTTGCCCAATCTGTTCCTGAATAATTCAATCTTGGATCGTACCATGACTGACGAAAAATCAAATCAGTATTATAATCCTAATCAAAGAAAAGCGACATATAATGAATATAATTTGAATAAAACCAGCTGTATTCTCATTAATGAACATGTCTTACCATGTTAACTTCATTGATAGCTGAAATCGTGTTAATATGAATCGTCATCGTCACATTGCACGGTTCTGTAATAGAACAGTCTCGTGAAAATAAAGGCTGAAAAATAAAATTCAATGTACTAACTTCGCTGATCAAAAAATGGTCGAATTCGCCTATCATAATGGCTTGAATTAATGAGTGTATCAAGAAATTCTTCAACTGTATTTATTGATGCATCATTGTGTAATAAATTTGCACTAGAAATAAGTGTGAAGATTATTGTTACAATATATAGATCGATGTGTAGACACATAGTTTGTTGATAATCACGAAAGAAGATGGATAATACGAATTTGTCGTTATTTGTCTTTCAGTAGCGATGTATCGCATCGATTAATTTATATATATATATATATATATATATTTACATAAAAGTGCGCACAGGAAGGCCAAAAAATTCTTAACACGATATAACAAGCACATACATCTTTTAATAAGGAATCAGTTGCGGCGAATGCTGACGGTATATTGATGCCGACATGTTGACATTTTGCACCAAAAAGGATAAATAAACACTTATCAACCGTATATTAATAAGAAAATTAATTTATTATGCGAGATGTTACGGTTTACTGCTTGGTATGATACGTCTTTGTTAAAGAGGTGCTCGTGCACAAAGAATCAACTTTTATCTGACTGCTTGACTGACACTTCGTTGTAGCAATGATGAGCCCGTGTGTATTCTCAATGAAGACACACAAAATGCAGAGATTTACAACAGCAATAATGATGAAGACATACAACCGACAAGAAGTAAAGACGAAAGATAGAGAAAAGTGTCAAAGAGAAAGATAGCGAGAAGTAGAGAGGGGGCAAACGGAAAGCACAGAGAGAGAGAGAGAGAGTAAGCGAGAAAGAGTATAACAGGAAAACGCAGAGAAAAGAACTAGTCGACGAAGGAAGAGTAGTTCGTCATGCCGTCGAAAGGAAATATTAATACAAGAAGCGCGTTCTTAGCTTTCAAAAAAATAACAATAAAAACAAAAATTAATTAACTATCAGATTAACTCTCAAATCCGGATGTACAAAAAAACACATTTTCATTTAGAATATATATACAAGAAAACAAATTTGTCTTCGTATAATGCTTGGTCTTTTCTAATGAGATTTTCCTATGTAACTACAATCGAACGCTCTCAATGCGTATTTATCGCTAGTAAAGATCCAAAATTAAACATATAATTATCATCAATAGAAGCGCCATTATATTGATGATCATCCGGCGTTGTCTTTCTCGGAAATAATTAGATACCCTATCGGTAAAGTATAAAGCTAATCTTAAGCTTAAATCCTATATTGATGATAGGTTTGATACAATATATTTCCGTTGTTTCAATTAACTCAGTGAATAAGACGCTTAACATGTGCTGTTAGTTTGTTGATTACTTGCCAATTCATCTGCGCTCTTGTTTTCTCTCGCTCATTGACGAAACAATCAGAATTCTAGAAACTTTTTATTATAACAGCAATCAATGCAGTAACAATCTTCAACTTGACGTACTATATAATTTCTCTATACATTTTCTAGCTACTTTCTTTTCTATGTGTCTGAATTGACTTTTCCATCATTTGTCAAGAGCGTATGAGCGAACACGACATAAAAATATAGAGAACGACTTAGGACTTATTTATTAGACTTGTGATAGTTTCAATTAACAACACTCAACGAATGTTTATATCTATACAAACTAAGATATTGAATAAAAGATGCATTTTTTTTCTTGCTGCTGCTTGAAGCGATCTTATGTACAGTAAACGTGCATATGTGTAATTCAACATTTTTTTGAAGACTAAAAAATACTATAATAATGATTGTTATGGTAGTAAAAACAATAGCAAGTGGTTCCCCATGGCGAGGTGCTTTTTTCATGTTATGCGAAGAGAAATCCTTGTTGGATTAAATTTTCTCTGGTAATGGTCAAGGACTAAATGTATTCGTTAACATATTTATGTACACACATATATATGTATATATAATAGATTTTCTATTATGTAAAAACGCATGAAATCAGTCTATAGTATTTAGACATGAAATATATTCTGAATGATGATAGATATAGCTATAGTGAGTTCATTAGTCGTTTTCAAGCGGCTCTGCATCATACACTCATGAGTCAAGGATACGCAGCTTTTTCTTTCGAATGATTTTTTCGTAGAACTTCCGCTTTAGTTCTGCTTTTTCATTGTTGCCGTTATTTGCCAAGCAATTGATGGCGATACTAGACTTAATTATCAAGAAAATGTTCAAATGAAAAGAAAAAACTGAAAACGTAACACTTGACAAAATTTCAAATGGATACGGTAGAGAAAACAAAATATTCAAGGACCCACCCGATCGAACCATTATTGATCAAGTTCTTCTTAATTGTCAACTGTTCTTCGCAAAATAATGGATATTGAAAGAATAGTGCGTGAAAAATAAGCCCGATGATAATATTTGTTTGAGTCATCAATGAGACCAACGCACGTTCCAAAGCATGATCATATACTAGGATAGATAATAATCACTCTGCAATCAATGCTAATCTTTTGTTCACGGCGTCATTTCTTCACATCAGCTTTTTTTCTTGTTTCTATTCTTATTTACTGAGGTATGTGTCTTATGTTACAACTCGTGTCCTGCAGTTAGCTGTTCACAGCATCACATACTCGATGAAGAGATTTTAAGACGTTGTCTATTGATCGGAACCTTGCCTCTGCTCTCTTCCATTCTTTTTCTACTGTCATCTTTCTCGTACTCCCTCTCTGTCTTTCTCTTTCGACATGCTCGCTCGTCACGCTCTAAACCAATTTGCATCAACACTATTAGATTCTCAGAACGCAACAACCACAGCAAATGATTACGTTACTTTATCGACATCTATTTATAGTGCTCACTTTTTTCTTCTTACTTTCACAGTTTGGGATCCACATTATTCTCACTTAAATCGAGAAAGAACAAAGAACTACAGGCTCAACACACATACTTTTAATGAATAGAAACGACGGCAACGTTGACAAGAGGGCGTGAATGAATGTAATAATCACCTGTAGAGATTGAGAGGCTCATAAAAACCATGATCATCAGCATCAACATCTTTCTACTTTGTTAGTCTGTTAGGGCAAATCTATTTTGCGCATCTCTCTTCTAGCATAATAATTAGAAATAAGGTATCCAAGGCATATCAAACAAATCTTATTTATAATATCGTGTTATACATCGATTGTTAGTATTGTTACTATTACTATTGATGTTGACTGGAACGGATCAGTAGTGAAAGTGACAATTCCCTCAGTTCCTGCTTGCTTGTTTGTTGGTCTCCCTCTTGGATTCTTTAGTATTATAATTCAATTGTGTCCTTATTCGTTTGTTCGTGATATTATTGTAATCAGTAGGCACGTTCTAAATGCTTCTAGAATGTCTCTGTCTCTTTCAATGTTTGTCTCTTGATAATTGTCGTATGTTCGCCTATCTTATCATGGATGATACAGTGTTCGGCTCTTACACTAATTAGCACAAGAATATGTACACATACTAAATAGCCGTAATTGAGTCAATCATAATGAAACCGGAATATATGAATACTAGCGATATGAAATGAACATGACGAGAATTTATCATTGAATTTGTTGCGCATCTCTCGGGTCATAGTTTCTTTGATGAAATGAATGATGAATAGCAAAAAAAAACAGGCCCATCTCGACGAAGATATATATATATTTAAGACAGTCTTTTAAAAAATTGGAAGAAAAAAGATATAGCTGTGGTCTGTTAATGCTTTTACGAGCACATTGAACAAGAAAACGCAGCAATTTCAACCAACTGTAAGTATGATAGGGATCGCTATTTACTTTTCTTCTAATAATAATGATATTATCTCGGCATTCAATGCGCGTATGCTTCGCAACTAGTTCAACCAATCTGTATTTAATTGCTAGATTGTAAAATAAGCAAAGAATTGGTTCCCGTTATTGCGTTTTCAAGTTAAATTATGTTGTATTTTCTTTTAATAATGATTTGAGAAGAATCAAGGTAAAAAAAGTAATAAGTAATGTATGGAATCGTAGTGCACATCCGGGTTGCATGCATCAAAAGCTTCTCGTAATGATGTTGTCTATGTATATATTATCTTTAGGTTTTCTTTGTCTTTCAACAATAATTGTTTCCAGTAGTAGAACGATCTCTACTTTATTCATCATACATTGTATCTATTACTTTAACTTTACTCAATAATTGATCGGATAACTAATCGATATGTTTCTCAACTAATTCAAGAGAGAAAACAATAACTGCTAATTTTATCATAGACTTAAGTATTAATAATAATGAATTTTTACAAACAAGAAAATAAACGAAGTTAAACTAGAGATATCTTAAATGAAAGCAAAAAATAAATAAAATCCTTTAGTTTTGTTGTTTCTAGTTAGTTTTCCACAGTTTCTCTGTTTCTATTTCTTATCGTGTTTGTTATGATAAGATTTAAATAAGGTTCGCGGCAATATCATTATCAACAACACGAACATCATTAGTTCTCATGCGCATGCCAACCATGATTTTCTTTTCTATATTAGTCTAATAAACTTTGAAGTTCAGAGAAGAACGATAGCAGTAGGAGTGTAAAAACTAACTAGAAAATAAATCAAAATAAGCAACATACCAGTTGCCGTTTGTTGAACGTCCTGTGTCAATCATTTTTTGCCACAATCGATGATTTGGATGACCGTCTTGTAAATCAATGACTTCGGTTGCTACAGTAGTTGCAGTAACTGTGTGTACAGCAAATATGAAGATTTGATTTTGGATCCAAATTAAGTGAACTAAGAGTAGTAGTTTGAGACACATGGCACATTACGAAATAAATCGAGACTGACTATGTGTCAGCCCGGAGATGAATCATTCATCCGTATCATTGACTTTGTTCGTTCATCTGACTGTAATTTAAATAAATTTTAATGTATAAGTATAATGTCTGTATGTTTGTGCTACAAAGGAAGTGAAAGAGGTGTCGATAGAAATAAGAATGTGGGAACAAAGAAAGATGAAAAAGAAAAAGAAAAGGGCAGACTCGTTGTCGCAACAATGTATCATGCACTACGTAGTAGCCGATTTTCTATTTTGCGTTTTCATTTTTGTTGATTTCCACATATTTCTCCCTCCCCCTCTCTCTCTCTCTCTCTCTCTCCTCCCTTTTTTCTCTCATTTTTTTTTCTTTGGGAGTGTCACAAGTCATGTAGCAAGAAGAAAAGATCTTTTTTCCTCTCCCATGAACGAGAGTAATCATAATAATGGATACATAGTGATGATGAAGATGAGAGGGGGAACTGATCTTCCTTTCCCATTCTATTTATTGTATCTCTAGATTGCCTTTCTTTCTTTCTTTCTTATAGTGTCATCTTTGACGGTGCTACATAAACGCGTTGATGCGTATTCTTTCGGCACGAATTAATAATTTACTAAAAAATTTCACCGGAGATTTTTTATATCGCGATGTCACTATTAAAAATGCACGCGTCGCAGTTATCGCTCTCGATTGGATTGTAATTTTACCTAGGAGACATATAGAGAAAAAAAGCAGAACTAAAAAGATCATTATTTTTGTAGTATTCGTTTAACTTCCTACGCTTGAATGCTTGTTTCTTAACTCTGGGTTGTTTTCTTTTTTTGAAGAATTGCAAATATCTAGTCGATTTTTACGAAATCAATCGTTACATTTGTTTGAAAATGTGATGAAAAAAAACCTATTGAAATAATGATAGACGAAGAAGAAGAATAGAAGAATGCGTGAGTATCAAGGAAGCTTTTTCTTGAAAATGAATATAAACAATATTATTTTAGTTTTGTTATGACACGAGAGAGACCGGAATCTTTTCAAGTACATGTTTTTTTAAAGAGCAAAACGGCTATCTATCTATTCTAAATGCAATTAATAAAATAAAGCAATGATCTTCTTCTCGGTTCATTTATCAATAAAAACAGAAATACGATAAATTAAATCTGTTTTATTTTATACACATGTTCTATAATATAATAAATACTACTACAGGACTTCAAATGAACGAACTATTATGTATTCTATTTACAAGATTTCTTAGTCATTATCAAACGATTTGTGCATGATGTCTAAATAGGAAAAAATTAATTGTAATATACTATATGGTTTCTTTATTTTGTCACAAGTTAGTTATAATCAATAGAACCGAAAATACTTAGTTTTTACAAGGTGAACATATCAAATCAATGACACTAATTCAGATAAAATATTACGCAATATTTTAGTATACTGAGACGCTTTAAGTAGTGCTATTCGTTAGAGATGTATGTAAATAAACATATATATATGCACGCAAAAGTTACGGTTAAGCAGTGAAGAAAAGTGAGAGAAAAAAAACATAAGAATTATTCTGATCTAATTGGAATACTTTATTTTTCTAGCCACGAACGACTGAGAGAAGTGTGTTGACGACACGTCACGAAAAGGGCTATGCAATATATAGAGAAAGTCTCACACGAAGTCATAATAAAATTAAAATTAAGTTACGGTAGCTAAGATGATTGAATGTCGATGGCCTTCATCAATAAATATTGTGTTTAATCGATGAAGCCATTTGCCATTAAGCACGAGTACCACAAAAAGAAAAAAAGAGAAATCTTTTTTTTGTGCGGGTCTTACGCCTGTTAGCACAACATTTTGATGGGATAGTCAATCGTTTCTTCCGTTTTTGATAATGTCTATTGAATCAAACGGAAATCAACAGTCTCTCACATAAATTCACAATCAATATTGGGCAGAAGAGAAAATTCTAAATTGAAACAGTCCAAGCAATAAAAGAAAGAAAGCGTCTTAAGTAATTCTTTATTGAACAATTGTTTAGAATTGAATAATTCACATATCATCATTTGCTGTTCTATATTCGAAATCCATTGATTATTTTATCATTGTGGCTAAAATAACAATTGGCAACTACATCGAACGACGAATTTTACTATTCTGTCAGTCGATCTCAAGAGAATTCTATATCATATGGCGTGGCTTAAACCATCAGCTAATGCTTAAATGTATGCAAATATTGTAATGGAAAATAATCTTCTTTTGTTTTGATATTATATAAAAGTGTTTAAATATATTTCTATCGTTAAGAGTTCTCTTAGATTCTGTAAAATAAATAGTACCAGTCTCATGAATGCGCTGTCGTTTATCAATGTGAACAAGTATTCATCCTATTAGATCGGCAATTTTCGCATTCTATCAATATAAAATAGCAAGATAGATGAGCATATTTTGATAGTCTCGGAAAGCGTAATAATAGCAATCTTGCACACGCTCATCATATGAAGAAGAAGAAGAAGAAGAAAAAAAAAGAATGAATAGACAATTCGTATTCTCTGTGGAGAAAGTCAATTCTAAATTATATCAATTCTGTTGGCATTCAATTATCTACTATTCTTGAGATCAATAGACTTGATTGAAATATTTCATATTTGGATCAATCATTTCCTGTACATACACTATAACGTGTTTGTATCTTCGATTGAATTGATATAATATAAGAGAAATATGTTACACTAAAGGATAATTATCGAACACTTTTTATCTTATCATTTTCAAAATGAATGAAACTATGTTGCTAATAATTTTATTAATATAAAATTTGTTATTTTAATTCAACAATATCGATATGATATTCATGATTGACTAATTTTGATAGAGTGAAAATAAAGTTCGTTAAATGTAATGAAAGCAACCTATTCATTATTATATTAAAAAATCAAGCGTAGATAATAACAAAAAAAAATTAAAAAGAAACCACTGAGATTGAAATATAGGCAACCAAAGAAAAAAAAATCAAGAACAACGAATTCTTTATCATAAAAGACATAATTCAAGCACACAGAGAACAACTGTAATTTGTTTGTTTTAACGGACATTATATTTGATAAAATAAGAGGAAATTGAAAAATTAATTGATCAGCATGCTATATGTATATATCTATATATAGATATAGATATATGCTAACATCCAAACTGAGAATACGCCTAATTCCGGATTTGTCTAAGCAAAGTTTGCATTTGAAATTGAACGTAATCTCTACTTGGCAGTTAACATATATAAAAACATATACACATATATCACAGTTTTATTGGTTATGATTTTGTTCAGAAATATCATCAGTACTGTTTGATGTTGTGCCAGTATTTGTCACAGGCGTAGCTTCTTCACCGTCATTATGTGTGAGTGCATGAGGAGATTGCTTTTTAATTTGCATACGGTAAACATACGTATCTTCAGTCGATTCAACACAACCAGAATTCAAATCAAATGATCGACCTTTCGTAGTTAATGATGTGGCTGCTGGAGGTGGACTCCACCATGATATAATATCTAATTGAGTAAGCAGAACATAAATTAACATATCAATTCATTTTTCATGTTTATTTCCTTACTTGAAATGACTGGTAATTGTCTTAAAAGACCTTCTTGTGCAAGTATCTGCTGATTTTCATTTTCTAAATCTTTTTGAACCTTTTCAATGCCAATTTTGATTTTTTCGGCCATATCTTCAACATATTTTAATGACGTTTCCGTTTCTTTACCACTATCTGCTATCTTTTGTAATAATACATCGAGATCATCGCATTTTCTAATCATTCCTAAACGTAAATAAAACATTGAATCATGTTCATTTGTTCCACCGCCCAATGAAAATGCCGAATCATTGACTTGTAGTTTTCTTGCTAATTCAGCTTGAATTGTATTTATATCATACGTTGATAATTCGGATTGTTCCTGCATATTAATATGACTCGGTATATAACGAATCGCTCCAATACCTGCCCAATTAGGTACTGAAATAGAAACTATATTTTCATAGTTCGCTACACTTGATGGAAGTCGTACGCGTGCAGCCATAGTAGCAAGAAGAATATCACTGTAATGTTGCATATCATCTGTAAAAGCTTGAACATCGAGAACATCGATAATATCTACTAAGTGTTCTAACGGAGCAAATCGAATAGCATGGGCTGGCGTTCGTTCTGCACTGTTATCAACTGGCTTTAACATTTGAAAATGAATACCTTTAAGTAATTCTAGATTCATTTTTGGATATTGTTGAGAGAGTTTATCGAATAACCAAAGATTAAGAAGATCAATATAATTATATAAAGCATCGAAGTCTCCAATCTAAATAATTGCTCGAATAAAATATGAACAAATTTAATCTGAATAATTTAATTTAGCAATTCGAATTGAATACTATGTTAGATAGAGTTGTATCTATGAATTTAAATTATTCTGTCGAATTTTGTTAAAGCAAAATATTTTATCCATAATCTATTGGTGATTCATGAATTCAACATAGCTAAAAGTTATCTTTTAGTTGTTACATTTAGAGAGATAATGTTTTCCTATCGATTTATAAAGAATTCATTTATCTCGAATAAAAAGCATGATTACATCATCAAGGTCTGCTATCACCTTTTCTATTTCAGATATTTATGAGTGTAAATGATAGTTAACTTCAGAAACTGGCCCAATTTCATAGCGCACAGAATCATCCGCTCAAATACAATATCAGTTGTTAAATGTCGTATCTCATAGCGCATCAACCTATATTCTTTGCTTCCCAATAGTGAAAATTTATTTTTCTTTAAAATATTTTCAACTAAAAAATCAGACATGTTCAAACATGTCTGTTCCTGTTATACATTGAATCATACACAAACAGTATTTACCGATTTGTGTCGAGTAGCCTATTGATTTTTTTTTCTATGTTTGGCACATACTTTAATATACATATAGACATAAGATCAAATAGTTTTAGACATTGTAGATTATCGACAAACGAAATAATTTTAGTCGTCGAATGAGGAATATAAATAAACATTTTCAAATGCATTTTCGTTTCTTTTTTCTAGTGAACAAAACTAATGAAAAAGTAAACAAAATTGATTTCTGTTGAATAAATGCTGGAGTCGATATATTTTAGAGGACAAAAAAGTCAAATGGAGTTTATGCATGATAGCTGAAGATTCTCTTGACCCTAAAGTTGAGTCTTTTCAAAATTCAACCAACAAGTTACATAACCAAAATGGCATAAAAAGTAGAATACAATTCATAAAACAGCAGAGCAAAAAGCTAAAATTCAATCAAAGTTGACCTTGACAATATTTTTTAATTTTTTGTTTTATTCACTATTGACAAATTCATTTTTAACCATTCGTATATCAATACATAGAAAAATGTTTGTTCTAATACAGAAACTAAAATATACTTATATTCAATGAACAATATTTTCTCCTGTCCAATAGATTCCTACTAATCGATTAGAATTCGCTGATTTTTAACACGAATTAAACTGTCTATTTCTATTTTCAATAAAATCTATCTGATTAGAGTAAAAAGTTTTTGAGAATTCCTCATTTTAAAACTATGAATGTCTTCCATAGAGAACGCATACGATAAATAATATCAAACAATAAACTTCCGCTATACAGTGAAATCATAAGAAAAGTATTTCTAATTGATAGAAAAAAATCGTGGAATAGTCGAATATCATTGGTATTTATATTAAGAGAATTCTCAGTTTCTAAGTAAATTATCAATTAATTAAATATTTCATTAGAAGCGATATTGATCCCATCTTAATTTATATTATACCAGATATTAATTTTCTCAAGTTTTATCCGTAAAAATAGTTTCAGAAGTCTATCGCTCTTGCATATATGTAACTAGTTATATAGATATATTAATTAAATGTTTCTAAAGAATAAAAAGAAGCAAAATATACATACGTTTGGTACATCAGTAGTTTGAAAACGAAAAATAACCATAGTTTTTGGTAATGGTTCATCGGATACATCACCTGAACAAATACGTTTATAAGTAAAAACTCCTTGATTATCATCATCAGTCAATATTTTTAATGTTTTAATCTTTTTTAAATTTTTCATCAAAATATTTGATAACTCAAATGAACGTTTCATATGATGAAGAACATCATTGTTTGAACACCGCTGACTAATAGACCATATACTTAAAAAACTAATTGATGGGCTATGTAAAATAACATCATCAAATGAATGAGACATTGATACATTATTAATATTTAAAACTGTTGCTGTTGATGATGATGATGATATATTTGTACTTGCTGTTGACTTTGTAGATAAATTATCAGTGCTTAATTGTTCATCATGTGTAGAATTAAAGTCTATTTGTTTATCTTGTTTTTTATCACTTGCCGATCGAATCAAAAATGTTACATATGGTAAATTTTGAATGCCAAATAGTTTAACAATATCAATCGTTAGACTATCACAACTGAAGTTCACATTTTCTTTAATGATTGAGAGCAACATTAATGAACCCAATAAATCACCTATTGCATGAAGCCAAATATTATGTTGGTTACAAATTTGTTTTATTTTAATCAAATCATCACAACGACCCAATAATGTAGTGCCTAAAGAAAGTCAAATATTTGAAATGTTTCATTGTGCTTTTCCATTGCATTTCATTGAAAACATACCTATATTGGCAATGACCATAAATGGATACGAATGTGCGTCATTTAAATCTTGTTTAATTGATTCTTCAAGTTTCTGAACATCAATCATATCTTCATGTGTGAAATCATTTTGTATATGTTCAAATTTAATGTTTGATATTGACGATAATAAATCATTTTTTAAATTTTCATCAAAATCCATCGATACATAAATAATAGCTTTTTTTATTGATAAATCATTGTCATAATGAACTTGTTTAAGTGTACAACGGATTACACGCACAAATGCTTCCGAATAAAAAGTTGAATAAAGTAATGTCTCACAGTTAATATGAAATAACTTTCGACACCATTCAATGATTTCATTTTGATATTTTTGTAAAACAGATGCTTTTATGTTAAATGGAAGTGTATCAAAAAAAGCAGATATCTATAGGTAACAAAAGAAAAAAAATTACGAAGAACTTCCTATATGATTTGATTCATTTTTTATTTGTTCTCACTCACCATGGCGACGTCACCGACACATTGCAAGTATTTATTCCATACAACTTGAACGCATTCTCGAGCTTCTTCATCATCTTGTAAAAATGATAAGCAATAAGATATAAAATCATTTTTAGTTTGATTATTTAATTCAGCTAGTTGATTTGAATAATTCGCATCTGCGTCATAATTAGCATCATCATGCATACTATTTGTCGTTATTAAACCTTTTCCAGACGATGATTTTAATCGTGCTGATGAATCAGTTATTCCGTTCATATTATGTTCAGTTTTATCGTCCATGTTTGTCAGTTTAGAATATGGTTACACAATATGAATTGTATTTTTCTGTGCACCTTTAATTGATTCAATAAACAATCTGAAACAATAATAGTAAAATGAAGAAATTATGAGCATCCTTGTGTCACTTGATAACGTGTATGGTGCTTATAGAAAATTGTAAATTTACATACTTATTTGAATCTCATATATGTATTTTGAATACAATGCTTTAATATGAATAGAATCAATGCCAATCGTATAGGTTACCTTATAACTGCTTCGTCTCGTTCTTTCTTTTCTTTTCTTTTCTTTTTTCATCAGGTAAAAAAGAATGAGGACGTGGCAGTTGAAAGAAAGAAAAAAGAAGTAAGCGCATGGCGTGTTTGTCTTTCTTTTTCGTGATTAGAAGAATAAAATTAAAGTAAAATTTGAGTTACTATAATTTATTGATCAAATTTCACATCAATGGGACATGTTTAATGTTCAGTTCATAGAATAGAATGAAATGAGTTTAACGTACAGTTCATAAATATATAATTAGTTCTACATTATTGTACGACAAGGGCGGAGGATATGTGAGACTATTTATGATATAAATAAAAAAACATGAACAAGGAAATGTCACATTAAATTAGTACAAAAAGCGTATCGTTTTATTTATTACTCTTTTTTTGTAAAATAAAATGGGAAGATCTATGGAAAGTCAACAGCAAGGTTGTACATGAAAGAAAATTCTTAAGCGCATTATCTTTTAGGTAAATTATATCCCAAAAATACGAATGTAAATCTTATATGAATAGAACGAAGCAAATTGAAGTGATCTGTATGACTTTCTTAGCGATTTTGTACTGAAACATTACAAGTGTTTTTTTCTGTATACTTTAAGATCGATTGTTTGTACTGGTTAAAATTAGAATAAATTAATTTTATCGAACGGTGAGTTTTAATGGTTTGTTGTTGTGGCAAAAAGAAATTTAAGCAAAATTTCTTGCTACAAACGGCAAACATCAAGAGTGATAATAAGAATTTTCAAAGTTTGTGAAAAATGGTTATAGATAATCGCCTGAAAGAATATTAAAAATGACATACGATCAATGGAACCCGAGATGAAAATGTGGACATGTAACTATTGAAAAGTTGGTTTATTACAATAGCCTGTTGTATTCTAGAAGCATTAATAGGCTCTATGATCTATCTCCGTTTGAATAATTTATTCAAACACATAGAAGAAACATCAATGAATATTAGACATACAAAAAGATTTATTACCAGTCAAAATAATAATCAATGCATTCAACATAGATTGTTGTGAAAATAATTTCTCAAAAATTTGTTTTTCGGATTTTCAAAACGATAGATTCAAGTGGATGTGAGTCCTTTTGAACGTTGAGTGTGAATCATGTTCGATTGAATGATACTAATATAATTTCTTTTTACTAATAAAACAATGAAATCATTTGGAATGCCTAGAAGATATTAACATGAGCTCTGCGAATTGATATTCGAAATACAGTGTGTAGCTTAGAATACCTTCCATTTTTCATGATACGATAAGAGACTTCATTATAGAAGACATTCATTTGTTCAGTGTAATGTAATAAGGAAACTTTCTAATTAATTCTATCTATCTATCTACTTCGACTGATATGAGAAAAGAGATTAAAAATGTCGGTTTACTGTCTAACACTAGAACATATGACAATGAAAGAAGCTCCAAAGAAAACAATGATCTATAATTAGTGAAGTAATAAAGAGAAAAGATTTACACCTAATGTTTAACGTATACCTTAGAACATCAGGTTGGAAAATAATCACCGATGAAGAACTATTAAAACAGGAGCATTGATATATGTGAAGAGAGACAGCAATTGATTGAGGTGTATAAAAATCATTCGTTATGAGCATGAACTGTTAATAGTTGTCGAAAGAAAAAGTATGAAGACAATTAACTAACGAACAGCTTATCTAAAATGAAGAAAGTAAAATTATGTCTTTCTAATAAAAAAGTGTGCTGAAGAAGAATTTAGCATAAGAATACATAAAATGTATGAGCGTGTCGTTTTGGGAAATCAATAATATTCAAATGATTGATAAAGGCAAGCAAGAAGTTCGTTTTGTATTTTCCATGCTTTCAAAAATAAATAGAAAGCAACTTCTCACGCATGTTTTTGTTTATTTTAAAACCATGATAATCTATCTGAATGTAGAATATCGTGGCCTTTAACTTTGTTTAATTTTATGATATTGATGAAGTTCTCATACACATCAAGCACTACTATCAAAAATCGTTCATTTCGTCGTGGCAGTCAAGTTGCAACAAGAGCGATGCCAATCTGTTTCTTGGAGTCATACTCTATAACAAGGACGCCAGTAGATGTCACCAAAAATTATATTTTATAATGCTAAAGTAACCGTATGCGATTTGAGTCCTGAAAAAGAAATGCAATTAACTGATAGTAAACTATTATACACTTGATTACTTACTTGGGCTGGCGTTCTGCGATTGTATGTTACGAAGCAGAGGTTCAACCAGGCTGCGTTTTTGCAGGCCTATGAATTCCAAGGCTACATGTGCCTGCCAACGTATTTGTTTGGCCTGGCCTGTCTGGAAAGGCCTGCCTATTTTTCTTTTATGTCAATACCATTACCAGAGGTATCGCAAGCAATCAAACATTGGGAAGGAGTAGCTAGTGTTACCAGGTCTTCCGGATTTGAAAGTTTTTTTCAAGATTTTTGCAGAATTCTTTCTAAGTTTTCAGAGTTTTTTCTAAATTTTTTGAAATTTCCGAGATCTACCTAGATTTTTTGGCATTTCTTCTAGTTTTTTCGGGAACTTTTGAGATTTCTTCATGATTATTTCTAGTTTTTACAGAGATTTTCGAGTTTTTCAGCTGGGGATAACTTATAACATCGTGCTTAGCATTGTATAAGTTTCATTTTGTGACATACAATGCAAGACAATTTTTCGAATATTGCAGGTGTGTGTGTGTGTGTGACGGCACAAGCGTCACGAGTGTTATCTTAGTGCCTGTTTGTTTCTTTTTCTAGCTTCCCTCTCTTTTTCTGTTGTTTGTTTTTGCACCTAATGTTGTCAATTCATTATTCTTATTCTTCTCTTGTTTCATCAAGCTTCTTCATATATCTCTCTTCACTGAGATATTCCTATACTCATTCTTTCAATACCTTTTGTTCATCATTCGAACGTATCTTCTCTGACTACTATTTTTCTTCTCTATCAAAAAGAATCATCTTTTTGATTAATTGCATATTACCTTTCTTTCAACTTGATTGTTCCCTACAATCGTTCCAACTCGTGTCAGCTACTTGCTTGTGGAGTTCTTCTTATTCTCAACTATTTGTGTTCATTGAATAAACTATTGGATCTTCATTCAATATTCAATACTATTTTATTTCCATTGTTGTCATTCTGCCATAACCAGTACTGTAGCAACTGGCATTGTTATTAGTTGCGTCTCTGATTCTTATCAAAGCGTTACAGGGGAAGGTGGGACGGCGGTCAACTCCACACACCCACACCCACACCCAAAAACGAATAGAGAATTCTCCATTCGTTTTTCGAAACTAATGCTGAAATCGTGTTCTACCTCTAAGACGTGCAAATCACTCAACCAAGCATTCGACGTTGTATTACGTGCGGTCGTTTTTATCAATTCATTTTGCTAAATATTCTTTTGCACCTGATAAACGAAACAGGTATAGTCATAGCAGCAGCGACAAGAAATATAACAGTTGGAATTGTCTGTTTCAGTGACATTCAAGCAGAGAAAAAATTTCGAAAACGCGTTTAAACGCACAGAGAACGACGAAAAATCGAGAAAAGTGGGCATGTTTGGATGACAATAGAGGTTCCCAATTTTAAGCGAAAAACGCTCATTGTTCGCTCCAATTGTGCATTCAAACGTGTCTACAGCTCACAGTTAGGATCCCCGATTATCATACAAGCACACCCACTTTTCCTGGATTTTTTCCTCTTTTTTGTACATTTAAAAGTGATTTTCCAAATTCTTCTTTCTTTGGGAAATGGTTCAGCGTAGAGGTCATTACTGTTTTATTTTGAACCTTTTAACATCTGCTTCCGAACTTAAATTCCATTGTATAATGAGGAGAGATTAGTTTTCATTTCTAATGCAAAAAGTTTTACTATCGACTGAAAAAGAATGTAACCGTGCAGTTTTTTATTGTGTCTAGCATTATAAAAAATCATTTTTTTCTAAAAACAACCAGTGGTAGGGCTCGCATCTCCAGTGGGTAGGCTGAGTCCAACCATGCCCTACCCTGGTTACGTCACTAGCCCACACCTGCTGACTAAACCCTTTCAAATAATACTTACTGTTCCTTTTGTTATTACGACTAGCCTAAGTAAAAGAAATTAAAAACCTTATTTGTTTTATCATCATAATAACCTATTATTTTGTATTTGATTTTCAACTAAAAGGGTAAAATGAAAAATTATACTTACGTATGATTTTCAATTTTCTTTTCTATCCAACTAAAAGGCTGAAAGAAGTAAGTATCTAAAACAAATGATGCTTGCATTTGATGGGATCGCTTCGAAAAATCTAAATCAAAAACGATTGATTCACGAAAATAATAATTGCATACAATTTTTTATCTTACTCATGAAATTCTTCGAGATTTACGAATAAATACTTAGGTTTACTATAGACGCCTCACCTACATAAAACAAAGTTTCATTTTGTTTTTCAGGCTGATCTAATTTATGGAGAATGACAATCGTTTAAAATGAGGTTACAAGCTATTGCAACATAGAGAGAGAGCGAGCTGTTATTCTGTTTCTCACTAATCTTTGTTTCTATTCTACGATTTCCTATCTAATCATAAAAATACTTGATGAATAGTGTTACCAACCAGAAAAGTCAACATCATTTTGATATATATATGTTTAACGTATCTGATTTGCATTCAGTGAAAAAAATCTATTTTATGGAAGGGTACAATAAGAAACCGTTTGAATACACGGATCGAACAATAAACCTTTCATTGTAGAATCATAAATCCTTCTCCTTAAATTCTGGTGCAATAAATCCTTTTTATTTTCAAATATCCCAGGTCGAACAGTCCGGCCGGGAAACGGTCGGTTCCGAGTAGTTCCGTTGATTTTGTGAAAGCAGTATTTCGGTTGAAAAATTTTCGCATTTTTTCCAGTGATTTCCGATCAATTCCTGTCGGAAAGCACCGGAACTTGGCACGAATTATCCGGAAAAGTCCGGCCGTATTTTTGACCGGAATACTGCTTCCATGTTCCCACGATTTCCCGTGTTTTCCTGCAGGATATGGTGACTTTTCCGCATATTCCCTGGAGTATCCTACAGAATCCGGTGGCCGGAATGTTCGACCTGGGACCCTTACCCAGGTCGTGGACGTACGGCGGGAAACGGCCGGAAAGCACAGGAAAGCGCTGGAAACTGGAAGCAGTATTCCAGTTGGAAGTTACCGGATTTTCTTCCTGTAGATTCCGATCAACTTCCAGATGTAAAACACAGAAAAATGACCGGAAAACACAGGAAAAAAATCCGGTAACTTCCAACTAGAATACTGCTTCCAGTTTCCAGTGCTTTCCCATGCTTTCCGGCCAGATACGGTGATTTTTCCGCATCTTTCCGGCCGGTTCCTACAGTATCCGTCCTCCGGAATCATTGACCTGGGTAGTTTCATCAACGCTTCAGGCAATTCGTATACACTTTTAGAGTTTTGGACGAAAACATAAACCATTTTAGGGTTTATAAAACTTATTTTCTAGTACTAGAGTTTAGTATTCTACGATTTTTTTCTAGTGCACACACCCACACTATAGGGACGCAACGGTGACGGTGTATCACCGGTTCACCGTCCACCGGTAACCGGTCGTACTAAACTAGCTCTGATTGGAACTAGTTGCTAAAGGCAACAATTAGTTTTGGTCTCCCATGGTTTCAACAGCACTTTAGCGACCACAAATGTAATTATTCAAAGTCAAAATTTTAAGTTGAGGATATATTAATGGCGCTGGCCATTTCTCTTTCTTTCAGATATTTTCTTAAGAATTGCTGATAGTGGAGTTGACATGCAGGTGATTTAACTGCATTGAGTACTCATTGACAGATGCTATATACATTAATGCGATTGCCTAGATAAAGATGGATCGTGTGATAGTCTTTTTGTACTTTAGACGACTTCATCAGCATAGTTTCTACATTATCTGAGATCATCATACTCATGTCTAAATAGTTGATCACAAAGTTCAAAGTTTTGCAAAATTCTACTAGAACTGCTATATAATTAAAATTATTTACTTGAAAATTGATTGTTATCTATTGAATAAGTACTAGGAATGAAATATCAATTGAAGGAAAAATTATTTTTCGAGAATATATGTTATTTTACAAGACAAAATAGAGAAAATTTATTTTTATGCGATATACGCCTAAACGTCTAATGTTTGCCAAATGAAAAGCATCTATGTTATTAGTACCAACAAATTCGCTGTTTTCTCCACTGTACGCTGCCTTTTTGCATAGGTGTCTAATTTTTGTTATGGAAGAAATTCATCAAAGAAAGTAGGTATGTACTATATAAATCTATTCTATGATAGGAGTCTGTTGGAATTCTTGAATGAACTGGCTAGTACCATTGTTGAAACCTATCTCCTTGGAATACAAAAATTATGGCCAATTTGAGAAGTATGACACAAACAGAAGCTTGAAATTAGAATATGAAATATCATCTGCTTGTGCATGATTGCGTTCATACATATTGAGAACAATATATCAAATATGACATTCTTTCTTCGTCTACAATAAAACATGGATTTTCGTTTCTTCTAGTACTATTTTGGTCAATTAAAACGTGTTTGTGCAGTCTTTTACTTAATTATATTATAAGGCTGACGGTCAACATGAATACGCGTCACAATGCAATACTGATGTTTTTTTTTCAGTAGAAATTCTATCGTAAACATGATTGTATTATGCAAATTGAACAACGTCACCCTACATTAGAACTATAGATGCAACAAACACAGTCATTCATATACAATACTAATGATAGTACCTACAAACGCTGATCAACAAATTCACTGCAAGTCAATAATATTAAAAAAAAATATAAGTAACTCGGGGAAAGCTGATTAAGTTTTGCTTGTTTCTGAAAAATAGACATTATATTAAATTAGAAATAGGAATTAAGAGAAGTAGAAGAAGAGAATAGAATAGGAAAGAAACATCGTTTAGAAAAGAAAATTATCGCTTTCTTGTGAATATGCATCATGTCAAGATGATTCTATGTGTAAGTATAAAAAAGAAGTAGCTTATAGTTAGCATATCTTTATGTCTCTCAGCTAGATTTAGTTCATTTAGTACTTTTAGGCATATCTTGAATAGGATGCAGATCGACTTCCATCGTTGCCACTATATTGACCATAACCACTTCGACTGCCATTTTTATTTGAATATGATGCACGATAGGTTGTTGTATAAGCTCCTAAAAAGGATTACCTAGTCGGTAATTTTTTTTTATAGATCTTTGAAAAAAACAAACCTGGATAGTTGGCAGTCGTTGTACTATATTGTTGTGTCGGTTCGGTATGACTCAACTGTGGTTGAGGTGATTGACATTCATAACAATTTGAACTTCGATACGATTGTGCTTGAACCGTTTGAGGTCGATGATTTGTCAAATATTTTGAATAATCCATTGGTAAGTCAGTTATTCTGTCAACCATACGTACCTCACTGTGAACCAAAATAAAATATAAAAATATGATATTTTTCTTTTTGATCATTGTCCTACCCCATAGTACTGGTGGCATTATGCGACCGAGGATCGGCACGAAAAACACCTTCATCAATAATAATTTGTTCATGATGAGCTTTTGGTTGTTCATATTCAATAATCACATTTTTCGGTGGTCGAATACTATAAGATAATTTTACAAAGAAAATCCATCTATACATGATACATGAAATTTGCTTATGTTCGCTTACAATTCAATGGGTGCTGCTCTTTCCACAATGACCGGTCGTTCTTTTGTTTCTTGATAAGGTAACCATTTTTCGTAGATTACTTGACGTGGTTTTGGAGGCGGTGGTGGAAGTCGTTCAACAATCACTTGCCGAGGTGCTGCTGGTGGTGCTGGTAAAATTCTCTCAATGATTTGCGGTTGTTGTTGAACGGGTGGTGTTGGTGGACGTTCACCTAATATTCATTAATAATAATTTAAGCTAACAGAAAAATAAAATGATTAACTAACGAATAATAAGAGGAGGAGGAGTTGGTGGTGTAGGCGGACGTTGGCGCACAACCACTGGTGGTAGTGGAGGTGGTGCTGGTGCTTGTCGTTCCTAAATGTATACAGAACTAAATTGAATTTGTATTGTTTTAGGTATTAACCTTGATAATAATTGGTGCTGGTTCAGGCCCAGGTGGTGGTTCCAAAAATCGTACGTTAACTTGTTGTTTATAATGAATACTTTGATCACTTGGTTTTATCACATGTAATGGTTCGCTGTCATTTTGAACATTTAAGTATTCAAAACGTCCGTCAGGTGAAATAACTAAGTACCAATGAGAGAAATTATTGGAAAGTCTATTCAGATAAATTTTTCAAACCTTCTTGTGTACGATATTGTGGATGTTGATAATGGTGACTTGGACCAGCACGAGAAAGAATTTCATTGCCAAATCGTTCGTCATGAATAACATTACCTGCGCTACGCATTGCTGATGTATCATAATTGTTACCGTAGCTCTGGGATCGTTGTTGCGTATTACTAGTGAAATATAATGTGAAATAAAAGTATTCTATGTAAATGTTTATAATAGAACAACAATAAAGGGTTCTTATTGGTACATTAATTGCAAAATAGAATAAGATTTAGGCCTACTTTATTCATAGACTAGAGAAATAAATGAATCTTTATATTAAAAGCATTTTATTCGTTTCCAGACTTTTCTACACGTGATGAGTCGTGTCTACAATAGTCAATTCAAAAGAAAAGTCACATCGTACTCATTTTTTTGTTCTTTCGATGAAAACAGTTTGTTGTTTTTAAATAAGCAATCAAAGTTAGAAAAACATAAAAAGACGAAAGAAGGGTAAGAGGCTCGAAACTCGACAACCACTTACCTTGACATATAAGTAGATGTAATGTATAAGAAGAGAAAAAATCAATTTTATAAATTCTTCGAGAAAATGTTCGATTGAAATGATGCAACATATCAAAAAGAAAAATTTAATAGAAATAATGATTACCCTTTGTTTGTATCTTTTAATGCTGAATTATATGAAGTTGTTGCTGAACGATATTTATCCAAAAAACTAGATTTAGATCGATATCGATGATCATAACCGATTCGATCTAGTGATTTTTTCGACTGTCGTTTGCTGGTACTTCCCTGATATTGTACAGGAATTTGTTCTCGGTGAGTACGTGACATATATCTTAAAGTCTGACTGTCTGCTGAGATTTATTTTTAAAAAATGGACGTAAGATTTCACAATATGAGACACATAAAGGCGTATTAATTCTCGTTCTTTTTCCATCATGATATGACTATTTCGAAACTATCTCATTCCCTCTCTCTCTCTCTCTGAATAATAAATACGATTATTTTCTTCTTTCTAGACGGTACTTGATATCGTGTTTTGCGGAGATGATAATGTTTTACAAGAATATTACTATTTGTATCTTACCCATTTGCTGTGTTTAAATTGTGACGATATTTATCAAGAAAGGAACTATAGCCATTATATCCTTGTTTACCAGATGCAGCCATCGATAATTTCTTATGACAAAATTATTTTCTATCTTAAATGATGTTTTCTTTTTTAACAATGAAGTATACAGTGCAATAAAAACAATAATAATGAAGAAGTAAAGAAGAAAAACTTCTTTTTCTTTTTCTTTTTCGAGGCGAAGATATAGTGAAGTTATTTAAAGAGAAAATGCGAGAAGCCATAACTACCAATACTCTTGGCAGTAATGTTTT
This sequence comes from Rotaria socialis, assembly GCA_905331475.1. NCBI lineage: Eukaryota > Metazoa > Rotifera > Eurotatoria > Philodinida > Philodinidae > Rotaria > Rotaria socialis. The sequence goes on from CAJNYU010003734.1 coordinate 297,188, forward strand.
AAATGCCTGTGGCTGGTTGCTATTCAACGTAAGCCTCCGTTAGCGAATACGTAGTTAACAAATGCCGTGTCGCTCCGTGTATCTTTCTTTTTACATATCTTTAATATTATTAGCGGTATTTTCAGTTGCTTAGTAACCAAAAAGAACGAAGAGAAGAAAGGAATTCCGATGTTTCTCTTAGCAAATATACAAAATGAAATGTAAAATTTAGAGAGAATCGCTCAAATTCATGCTCGATTTCTTTTTCGTACTCGTCGATTGTTGTTTTTTCTCGCTACTTATAACAACAAAAAGGCTGTTTACTATTCGTAAAATCTAATTCTTTTCATATATGTGATTAAAATTATGTCATGTATGCTACGTATAACAATAAAGAATCTTTATGGCCTCTTTTTTTCTTTTTTTCTTCTGTTAAACGAAAACGGCAAACGCTCATAACGCACAAGTGAACAAAAATAAAATCAGTACAACACACCAGCAATTAATATAATACAGAAAACGAGAGCAAAAAAAAGCAAAATAAAATCTGTCCCAGTAGAAATGCACAGTATAGAATAACTCAATCAAAATATTTAAATTGATGTCAAATTGAGCACATTATGTGATTGATGTAAACAATAATTTGAATAGCCTGAGAGAGAGAAAAAGAAACAATCTTTTCGTTTCTTTTTTCAAGAGCAATAAAACTGCCCTTTGTTGATTCGTATCCTAAAGGTTTTTTTGACTTGATCACGATAGGCAGACGATCAAATTTTCTTTATTATTTTAAAATCGTTTCGTTTAATCAATTGGCAATTCAAATCAAGTTTTATGATATTATTTTGTATAATCGACCAAACCAGATGGATCTACGTATGAGAGAAAGAAGTCATTAACGATGAAAATAGTTTTAATTATTTCTAGTAGTAAAAAAAAGTCATTCATTTATTCTATGTTAAAGTATAAATTAAATTGATAGGATCGTAATTGAAATAAAAAAAACAATTAACATCTACGATCATATGATTCTCTGCAACATTTAAAACAAATTATTTACAATCCCTGACTTTTGTTTTATTGTATAGAATTTTCAAGAATGTTTCATTCAATGTCAACTCGAATTCAACTAATGCCTACTGGCGTTCATATCACAATGATGATAGTTTATAGATAGATTTTTACACATGCCCACACACGCTCACACTGAACTATAGTGAATAGCTTGTTTTGATTAAAGTTGTTTTGTTTAGTGTAAAAGCGTCTTTTTTCTCAGAGAGCTTAAATTTCTTCCTTGATCAAGCTCATTAAATTACATGAAAACTGATCTCATTGACTGATGATTATTTCGATTTCTATTATTTGCAAATTGCAAATAACACAAACCTTATTAAAGAAGAAATTAATATGAAAAACATGTTTTCAAAAATAGAATAATATTCTTCAGTAAGTTTTAATTGTGATTCTCGATTATTCATCTTGATTAATAGAAAAAATCCAGCATTTCGATTAGAAAGTTAACTATTTGATCATGAATACATTCAATCGAGAAAACACTATTCTCGATAATAGCTCTTCACGAATCTGATTATTATTTATGATCCGGTTTAATAAATCTTTACTTTCTTTCTTCACTGAAACAACTCGATCAATTAAAAACATGTAAAAGTAATATTTATGAGACACTTCGATGTATGCTAACCAATTAGCCCTAAGGAGAAGCACTCTAGCTATGATAAAAAATCATTTTACCTATTGTGTTATAGTGCTCTGAACTTTGTTTTACAACAGGCATAGTCAATAGAAATTGAGCGATTACAAATGAATATTTTTAGTCGATGTTCTTTAGAAAACATTTCAAAACGGAATCTAAATTCGCATCAGCTGTCATCGTATGTTTCCACCAAATTTTGGTCAAGTAGAATTTGTTGGCTTTCATTGAATAGAAATACACAAATTTAAGGGAGTAAACCATTAAGGTCATAAATGCTTTGAGGGCTTCACAGTAACTTACTCATAATTACATCTATAAAGTCAATGCCAAAAATAGAAGCCAGTTGACTTTAGATTTTTCTGACTCAAATTTTAATTCAGAATGGTATTCAATAGTCTCACCACACTTATTTGATAGAAATTAAAAGCTATCTATCTGTATGTGGCATTCATGTCAAATATTTCAATCGTCGTAATAGTATTCAAAAGTTTCCCTTTTAATGTTACATTGTTCATAGTTCATTATCGTGATCAATAAATCGTTGTGCAGTAAGTAATGAGTACTGCTTTCCTATATGATTTCATTCATAAAAAGAATCCAATCAATAAGGTATTACGTAACTTTTTACTTTCATGACCAACGTTATCAGATAGTTATGCTGTTGTTGTTGTTGATTCATGATCCATTGTTGCTCTATCCATTACTAGACTTATAGAATTACAATAAAGTGCATAACACGTAGTTTAAATTTCTATTTGCTGATTCGAATGTCGTAAATAATAAAAAAATTACAAGGAAACTCAATGCCTCAAGCACCTCTTGAAGTACTCTTCTTCATATTGATTCAACGATACAACGTGCTTAATGTGTATGAACAAAACATGTAAGATTTCTAACAAAGATATCAATTTAAGCCTGTTAGGTTGTTTTTCTGTTCTTACTTAAACTTACATATGTCAATTATCGCACTTTTATTTTTCAGCCGATACTGCTTTCATGCATTATTAAAAAAAATAAAAAGCGTGAGAGGTTCTTTTTGTCATCTAATGTATGTTTGAGAATCATTCACTAACAAAGTTGATTCCTATCTAACGGGTGGGCCATAAAGAATTACACTTCTTTGTTTTCGCTATAACTCAGTCAGTTTTGATGCTATTGGCCAAAACGTTTTTCAAAAAGATTCGTCATTCAATTCTCTACAAAACCATATGTAAATGATTTTTGTAAACTACCAAACGGCGAAGTTCTAAAACGAAGAGAATAGGTTTCGAAAATGTTCAACTTTCAAGCTCAAAAACCGTTTTTTTCTCAAATTTGCTTTCTATGAAAGAGCTACGAAGGAACTAAGACGACCATCTTAAAGAGCATTAAATTCTAGACAAGATTCATGTCTTTGAAAATTTTCTTGATTAAAAAACTGTAAAAAATTCAGGATAAATTTTTTCACTTTTTTGGAAAAACTCAACTTTCATTCCATGTTTTGCTGGTTGCACCAAAACGCATGCAATTTAGTAAGAAAACGTTCTTGTTTGACGATTTTTTTTTCTTTAAACTTCAACATACTAGACTATATCTGTGCACACTCGTTCGAGTCATTCAAAGTTTTGCTTGCGATTGCTTTTCGTGAAAACCTCAATTGAGACGCTTCGGACGAGTTGTCGGAAAATATCGACTTAATACGTGAAGGTCACTTTGAAAGAAAAGCTTTTCAAGGATATCGGAAAAAGCGTATTTGAAAATGCTAGAAAATATT